>APFE030006343.1:0-27759 GCA_000404065.3 Pinus taeda
AATATAATCTTTCAATTGCAAAAACTTACTGGTCCATAAAATTTAAAATGTTCTTTTCTTTAAAAAACAAGTAACATTGCAATAAAATTAATGAGAACACAAGAAAAATAAAAAGATTATCTACTAATAACCATATCCTAGGCTTAAATTGAATCACATTTAAGGTAATACTACTTGCCTTAAATTAGCTCACATTGAATATAATTACGTTGTAAGGCGTTTCCCTCTGGGAATAACTTTCTTACATGCCACTGTTACATAATTTTCATTCATTGGATCATTATAGGCGGCAATAACTGCTGTGTTGGAGGTTGGTTAGAGGAAAGACTCAACTGTAAGTTCTCTATAATAAAGACTCGTGCCACTCTGAATTTGGAGAGATGCCACTCTGTATTTTGAGAGACGGTAAAAAGGCGAGAAGGGATTATAGGCTGGGGTAATTGTTGCGCTGGAGGTTGGTTACAGGAAACACTCAGCTAGAAGTTCGTACGACTCATGCCACTCTGTATTCTGATAAACCATAAACCGTAAAAAGGCGAGAAGGGACGCTACCCCTGGCTTTCTTATGCATTTTGGAGTTTCCCATCATAAATGCTTTCGTAGCTATGGTTTTCCCAAGGATGGCTATCTTCTTGTTCCCCTGATTCAGAATTTTCTCAACCCTTTCATTTCCAATGGTGGCGGTGTAGGCGCTATTACTGCACCTGTCTCTTGGTTCGTTGCCCATTCTTCTGTGTTGTATAGATTCGAGGAGTGGGTAGCTCCAGCGGTTGTGGTCAAATC
Source organism: Pinus taeda (assembly GCA_000404065.3). NCBI lineage: Eukaryota > Viridiplantae > Streptophyta > Pinopsida > Pinales > Pinaceae > Pinus > Pinus taeda. The sequence goes on from APFE030006343.1 coordinate 784, forward strand.
AGTCTATGTGGCCTATAAACAGAAAGAGGGAAACCATCTCCCATATCTAGTGAAAATGAGAGAGCTCTGGTTTCACACCATTCTCTTCTGGAGTTTAATGTTTTCTCTGTACATGACGAAAATTACTCTGTATTTGCAGTTGTGCTTGTGGCTGGAACGAATTTGAAGCTTCTGGTTGACGATTTGTCCGAGGAATTATTGGGTGAGTATTAATCGGTCATGGGTTACACTACTGTGTCTTATACTACTGTGGTGAATTGCCACAACCACCAAATCTGCCCAGAGCGTATGAAAGAAAGCGGCCTAGATTTGGTCAAATAAGGGTGCCCGGGGCTTGAACAATTGGCCACTGTAGACAGGATGTGTGATGTTATTATTATTGTGATTTTCCGATGAGTAGTCGTGGATGTCAATTCACTGTCACGAGCACTAAAAAATTATTTCTTGATTGTCTTGTTTTTTCTGTAACTTTCACCAACAAGAACATTCCTCAAAGTGCCTCTTTTGGTCCAGTAGCATTTGGATGTCTCACAGAAATAGCGAGGTTGTGATAGACTGTAGATGTAGTAACAAAACTTTGTGTTTGTAGATTCACATTCTAGGTATTTCAATGCAGTGGCCATCGTTGCACTGAGCAGCCAGAATCCAGGAACTCAGCAAGTTGCGGCGGCCTTATTCGGAGCAGCCTCCTCCATATCTATATAAATAAATAAAAGGTCAGCATTTCAAATGTGGCACTGCGTTTGATATGCATGAATGACAACATGTTAATTGGGAAGTGGTATGGGTGTTTGTTTAGACAGTTTGTATCATTTGAAAATAAAAGGTCAGCATTTGAAATCTGACACTGCGTTTGATATACATGAATGACAACATGTTTGGGAAGTGGTATGGGTGTTTGTTTAGACTGTTTGTATCACTTTTCAATAGCTCGAACAGAAAAAGATGAATAATCAACATCCATCATTGTCACCCAGAAAACATCATCCTTGAGTGTCAAAACTACAACAAGGACTTTGGTACATTACATAGATTATTAAATTAAGTAATTATATAGATAAAAACATTCACAATTTCTTATTACAAATATTAAAAGCCTACATAATCCCATTATTTAATTATTTATTAAAAATACATTAATATATACTTATACTTATCCAATACATCAATATATACTTAGGGTCATCTTACACGACAAATTGTTTAAAAATAGAATATTAAGAAATATAATAGAGATTTTAACGCAGCTCAACAGAGGAGCTTTTAACGCATTTAAAAAGTCCATGAACAAAAATATTGAACACATTTGGTCCAAGAAATCATTCATCCATTAGAAGAGACTTCAGTTTATAGTTTTATTTCCCTCTCACAGATTAATTACGATACAACTGCACAGCCAATACCGCACTGAATCCAATAAATTGCATTCTATAAAGGTGGATCTATTATCAGAACTCATATATTTACAACACTTAATGACTACTAAAATTATTAACTTTTATCTGATCTTTGATGTATTTTCGCTCTATGCATAGCTGCTACATCCAAAGCAGCTTTTTACAGTAGGCTCCGCAGCCACAATCCATTGATGTGCTAGATTTTTTTTCTTTGAGACTAACAATAAAGCTTGCAATTAAAACACCTTGAATCAGACATTCTAGTTATCTAGGTTGGGTTGAAAGACAAGGCTCCTCAGATGTAGGTTTTTGTGATCCCCGTCATGTGGATTAGGACAGTTAGGTAACCAACTCCATGAGGGGCTCCTCTGCTATGCCTTGGAAATGTTGACCGAGAGCAAATTCTATTTCTTTGTGGGTATTGAGTTGATTTCCTTGCGTATCTTTCAGTTTTAGAATCCTGTTATGAGATCGATGATCCATAGTGGATTTTTGAAAAAATCTTGTATTCCTACCTCCTTCCTTTAACAATTGAACTCTAGATTTCTGTTTCCAGAATATTTCCTCTTGCTTACATAAGCCTTCCCATTCTTGATGAAGCGAATCAACTTGCTTCTTACCCCCCTCAGTGAATCACTTAGTGATGAGCTCCAGGTTAATATCCTGAAGCTTTCCTTCAACTATTTTTATTGCTTCGAGGATATTTCCAAACTCATTCTTGTTCCAATATTTAACCTCGAGTTTTATGTGTTTTAGCCTACGTTGTAGAAGGAACATTTTATTACCTTAAACATTCAAATATTTTGCCCACCATTTTTCAATATTGTTGTAGAAGTTCGGGTGGGTAAGCCAAATATTTTCAAATCTGGAAGGTCTATATCTTGGCGTTCCTATAAAGGATTCTTCTAACTGTATGGGTAGTGATTCGAGCCTCCAAAAGGGAGAATCATGGTTGACAAGTCAAGGCCTGAGAAAATAAGGTCCTCAAAGATAACGAATTTATCAATTTTAACGACCACTCAAGCAGCCCCTCCCCTTTTATTGTTCTAGGTGAAGAGGCCATTGGAGGTTTCTGTATCAACTAGCCTCATATTGATAATGAAGTTCTAAAAAGATATGGAAGCTCCGCCTAGAGATTTAGTCCCTCCTTTTTTTTGGAAAGAGATTTGATCATATTAAAATCCCCTCCCAAAATCCATGGGATGCCCATATGTCTTTCTCTTATATCCCCCAGGGAGCTTAGGAGCTTAAATTTATATTCAAGCTTTTGTGGACCATAGAAATTCGTGATCAGATAAACTTCCTTGTCCACCAAAGGTTGGATGACCACAAAAGATTAGTTCATGGATGGTTCAACATCTAGGATGCCAAGTTTTTGAGGGTTGCACATTGTAAGAATTGCCCTTGCTATGTTTTCTGATTTAACTTCTAGATATTCATACATAATAAGCCACTTGCTATGTATCTCTCTTATTTTGTCTACAGAACATTTTGTTTCCTAGATTATAACCAAATCTGGTTTTTCTTCCTTCATTCTATTGCTGAGATTTCGTTGTTTCCTTTTACTTCCTAGACCTCTAATATTCAATGTTGTAATATTTATTAATAAAGATTTGTAAATGAGTAACTAGTTAGGTCTTTCATCTTACTTGAGTTTATCATGGGTTTTCCACATTCATTCAGCAACTCATTTTGTCCTTTTCTTCCTCTTTTTCTTCTCGGGTTCTTGGAAGCTTGTCCTTCTATTGCCTCGATAGTTTTGATTCCTTCATTATCCTTACTATCATGGTTTCTTTTTACCCCATAACACTTCACTTGAGTTCTCCAGAGGAAGAGCTATTGCACTCTGTTAAATTCCTCTTAAGGTAGTGAGTCCACTCCTTTGGTAGTTCCTTCCTACAGGAACTTTTCTGAATCAAGATGTTCCCTTTCTAGTACATACTATAGCTCATGTTCCTTTGTTCCCACTTTGCTTGAGGTCATTTCTTAGTCCCTATCAAGTTCCATCATGCTGGAATGATCGTCCTTTTGTTTACATTTGTCAGGTCTATCCTCCATGTTGTCCTCCTTTTCCTTCTTTGCTAGATTGTCCTTCAAAACTTGTTTCATTTTATCCTCCCCTTCTTCTTCTTCTAATATCTTGAACTTATTATGACTAGGTTGTTTTTCCTCATAGAATTTTTTTGGGTTCTTTCTTCCTCATTTTCCTTTGCCTCCAACTTTGTTAAAGCTTTCAGTCTCTTTACCTGAGGTTGCTTCGAAACTTCTCTCCATTTTATTTAAAGGTCAGTCTTTGAAGAGGTGCTCATGTTCATGGAATTTGGAGCATCTAAAGGGTATGTGCTCGTAATCCACCGCCTCCAGTCGATCTTCATAAAAAACTTCTTGAATTTTTTCATCCGGTAAGGCCCCAGAAAGGTTCATTTCCATGCATATTCTGGTGAAGGAGGTATATTTCCTATGCACTGTGGCCTCTAATATTTTTTTAAAATTCCATAGTTTATCACCTATGGCTTTTAGTGATTTCAATAGCCAATAATATAGGGGTAGGGAATAACGTCTTATCTGTACTGGCACCAAAGTAAATGTTTCTCGCTCTAGGACGAAGTTCATCACCCAAGGTCTCATATAGAGACCTGCAGTCGCATAGAAGTAGGGTCCTCCTTCAAATATCCTATCCTTATCCTTGAGGTTTGTAAACACAACTCTTAGGAAACCCTTGGATCCAAGGTGTAGATCTATATCTCCCTTAGGTTTCCAATGGTTCTTTATCCATGTGTGTAGGGTCTTCTCATAGGCCATAACCCCATGAATTTGCAAATCACTGCATAACTCGACATGTGCTCCCTATGCGCTTGTAGGGCTAGGTCACTTAACACCACTCGGGGTGTGATGGAAGCTTTGGGTTTACATTGTCTTGTTTGAATTCTAGGGTCAACTTTCTTACTGTCTACTTCTTTACATTTCTCCCTTTTAACTTCCTCTTGCATTTCTGCCATCCTTTATTCTCTATTGTTTAACTGTTTCCTCTTTCTATATACCGGATTTCCACTTCCATGGGCTTCTTGAAATGATTAGAGGCTATGTGACTGTAGGAGGGAGTAGAACTCCCCCCTTCTCACCCCTCCATGGTACCCAACTCCAGTATTCTACTCCAAACGCTAGTTCTGCACAATTTCCTTTCTGCTCTGTCTTCTTTCACGCCCTATTAAGTTTGTATGTTGCTAAGCTTTTACATACGTATTGTTTTCACAAACATCATTGAATTGTATGGCTAAGGAGAAATTAGAAAAGGCAATGACGAAGGCTTTGAAAAGGTAAAAATCCATTATTGGTATTTTGTTTATGAAAAGAAAGGAAAATATAATAAAATGGAGGTGAAAGGTCACAAGTTGCATGTGAGGAGGAAATTCAAGGAAAATTAATGAAAATGAAGAAATTAGGCACATCAATAATAAAAACACATCAGAGCATCAGTTTGGGGCCATTTTCTATTTTTTTGCAATTAGTCTTAAAGAGGAGAGGATAATGAAGAGGACAAGGAAAGCAAACAAGAAAAGGAAGGACAAGGAATGCAAAGGAACACAAGAATCAATAAAGGAAAGCTTTCATCAAACAACTTTAATGAGAATACTTACAGGTAACATGTAGCATATATGATTTCCTAGTTGGTTTTGGCATGCATGGTATGTGCATGTCTGTATTCAATTAATTTGTTATTGTTTGCATGGGTTTTGTCAGGTTTCGACTGTGGTTTTAGCCTTTCCTTCCTATTTTTGCATAAACGTGGTGTGAAGGGATTCTTTCTTGGTTGAGCTATCGATTGATGAAAGGTTTTGGTTTTGCATGAGGTGGTGTGAGGAAAAACCCAAGGGTTGGGGGTGGAAATGTTTTTCTCTAGGAATCCCTAAATAGGTGGGTGGAGACAGGAAAATTCCTCGAGGGATGGTGAAGGAATTTTGAGGCATCCAAGCTTAGTTTGGTTTTGTGATCTAGGGACTAGCTCAAGTGAGATTGTCGTATGGTGAGGGTGGAGGTGGTTTACCCTATGGATTCTCTTGTTTATTTGTGGATTGGTTTATCACATGAGATTCCACATTCAATCTTGCAATATGGCGTGGGGGTGATTGGATGAAAGAAATATTTGGTTCAACCCAATCTAAAGTTAGGTGGTATATGGAAGTCCCTGACTTGGTTGGCTTTTGCATATGGTAAATAAGAGCTAAGTTTCTCTTGTCATGGATGGGTAATTATACTTTTTATTATGTGGTTTTAATAGTTGTTCTATCCTTGATATCTACTTGATAATATGTTGGTTATAAACATGGTTATATGCCAGATCTAAGTATGGCTTTTATCACATTTTAATTAATGAATGTCTTCTTAATGAATCAATGTCCTAATTGGTGTTACACAAAATTTGTGAAAAGGAATTTTTCCTTCTAGATAAGTTTCAAATCCCTATGTTCAAATATGCATTCATGATGTGTAGTTTGCATGTTTACCATGTGTTTGATAAAATATTTGTCCTTGTTGGGAGGGGTTTGGTGAATTTCTTCTTCATTTTCTTGGTTTATAATATCTTTTCCTATGTTATTCATCATTCTTGGAAGTTTCCTTGAGTTTTGGGTAGAGGCTTTAGTCCTAGCCCTGAAAACATGGCTTAGAGTTCAAGGTGAATGGTATAAAACTGATTGGAAAAGTTCATAGTCACAAGGAAAATAAATATGGTAGCAACTAAATGTTTAAAATTTCTTAGAGGCCTTCTAATGGGAGCAACTAAGAGAATAGGTCAATGAAAAAGAGATTTAGCTTAGGCATTAGACACCTAGAAGGGTTGGGTAGCTCCTAGAGGTCCTATAATACATGAGGGAAGTCAATAAGGTCTTAAGTTGTCGAATCCATTTATTTAAGATCATATAGGAGGTTGAGTCCCATCATAGTGACCCTGGACTCATAGTTACCCTTGAAAAACTGGTGAAAGCTGATAAATGTTGGAGGCGATTACAAGGTGGTATTAGAGTGGGTTGCTCTCTCTTTGGGTAAAATTTTATGCTATCAAGGTTATTATTGTCATGCATGGGGTCATGGTATACAAATGGTATGGTCATGCATGATTTTGGTATGGAACCACAATAAGATATGGGAAATAAGATTTTAGTAGCAAGATTTTATTAGCTTAATAGAATTACCTGCAGAAAGGAAGAATGGTAGGCATAACTTGAAACTCCATTTCATCCCTTTATGCATAACACATTCTCGAGGGTGTTTATCATCTCCATTAGACCAAGTAGTCGGTTCCTGATCAAGAAATTATTTAAAAAGATGAAAAATCTTTGAGCTAAACTCTCAGACATAAATGTGTGACGTTAGTAGGTTGCATGCAACCTAACTAGTTGACTTAGAATGAGGTTATCACATTTGGTCTCTTGTATTAAAAGGATATCAATATTTTCTATAGAAATCTTTCTTTTTAGAATGTGATGCTTGATTTTTCCATTAAGGCCCCTTATAATCCATACGAGAACCTTCATCATTGAGATTTTAGAGGAGGAAAGAAAGTGGCATGGGAAAAACTCCCTAAATTGCCTAGAAATTCACCCAAATCTTGAATTAATTGTCTATTAGTTTTGAAGTCTTTTTTTTGGGCTCTTTGGCTTGGAAGGAATGTTATGACCCCACTAAGATACAACTTTTAAGATCAATTAAAACCCAATTTGGCCTCATTAATATTCAACTTGTAAATATTCCAAAGAAATAATAGAACCCCTCTAGATCATTTATTCATCATGAATGAGTGGAATCCATGTGGTTTTCACACAACAACCACATCATCTTATATCAAGGAAACAAAAAAATAAGCTCCATGAAGTTTCTCACATGTAGACATTGGTAAAACTATGAAATTAAATATAGATGAAAAAAAAAGAAAGATAAATGAAAGAATTATGTAAAATATTATTTAATAAAATTAATTAACCAATATTAAAAGTTAATATGTAATTAGCAAAAACTGAAATTCTAAATTAATATAGTTATTATTTTGTGAAAATAATAAAATTACAAACATATTAAACGTAATATACTTTGCAAAGATTTAAAAAAATATATAATCTTTAATGTTATTTTGTTAAAAGCAAGTAACAACACGAAAGGAACCCAAAAAACAACGGAAAAAAAGAACCATGGCTACCAGTATGAAAATTGAGATATATTGGTTGGGTTAAATTGAATTAGAGTGAATTTAATATTTATAATGTTAAATATTTTTTTAAGTATAGTATGAATTTGAATAATTATATTTTAATTTTTCATTTATTATATATTTATAGAAGCAAATTGTATTAAGTTTAATAATATTATCTATATTATATATATTTAAAATAATAAAATTTTAAGATGAAGTTTTGAGAACATAAATTGAATTATTATTATTATTATTTTAAAGTAATATGAGTATTATGAATAATTTTTTTAAATAAATTGTTTACAATATAGTAAATTTAATAGAACTTAATATTTTTATTACTTTGTACTTTTACATATTATTTTATAATCTAACACTACAATAGCGTAACATCATATTTATTATTTCTGAATATCTCTCTCTCTCTCTCTCTCTCTCTCTCTCTCTCTCTCTCTCTCTCTCTCTCTCTCTATATATATATATATATATATATATATATATATAAATTATATATATATAGATATATATATATATATATATATATATATATATATATATTAATATATATATATTATATATATATATATATAAACATTTCATGTTAGACATTAAATCACCTTTATAGATTAGATATCTTTAGCCATTGAAATGAGATGATTTTCAATATTTAAAAAAATTAAAATGAAAGTTAAAGTTTTACTATATAAATTCTTGGGTTTCTTTTACATATCCATCTATCTATTCTTCACTTTGTAAGAGGGGGATCTACCCTCTTTGGGAGTTCATAATAATTATAAATACATTGGTATTCCAAATGAATCTCCTCACGTATGGCATCCTTTTCAAAGATCAAGTGGGAAAAGAGGGGATTATGTGGCTTATGGTTTCGTGGCAAACTCTTCATTAGATGCATTGTGGTAATCTAAGAATATAGGGTGGTTTGTGTGAAAGGAAGTGCAAGATCCAAATTATGAGGTTAAATATAGTAATATTAGGTAATATATCCAATAAATGTAGGATCATGAACTGATGTGCAAATTTATTATGGCCCTCTAAAAAGGTTTTGATTGGGTGGATCTAAAATAAATGCAACACCCAATGTCAAATAGAATTGGAGTTATGGGCCAAGATTTGTTTTTAAAGATGATAGTTTAGATAGGAAGATAGATCGAAGGATTTTGAAGGGGAGGCATATTTTTTCAAAAATTCAGAGCTCCTCACGTGATTTTGGAATGAGTATTATAATACATAGAAGGATAATTTCCTTGCTGCCTCGATGTGGGACCATCTCTATTATCTTCCCAAGCCATATTTGGAGGTGGAAAGCCTTGAAGGCATCGAAAATGCCATCAAAAAACTTTTGATGCTATTGGTACACTTCTTAAGCATGGATTTATGTATACATGAATTTATCCTACTCTCTTCCATCCATACACATACTATCATGATAGTGTTTGGAAGAAATATTTAGATTACGAATGTCCCCTATAGATGCGAGGATTGTCATGAATATGGACATATTATTAGGGATTGTCCAATGATTACCAAGGAATAGTTTCAAAAAAATGCTTCTCAAAAAGATACATTTGATTCATGGAAAACCCCCCAATGAAGAAGAAATTTGATTGCCTAGGGTACACCAAATCCTAATCAAATCCCTATATCAGAAATAGACTCTTCAAATGAGCCCCAAGAGTAATTAAAAATTCCATTAAGCATGCAATCAACAAAAGGTGAATTCCATATCTGCTTAGATGTAACGTAAAAGTATCTTAAAGGGCACTAGAAAAATTCATTACCACAGGAAATGATAAGGTCCCCATTGGAAAAGGATAAAGTAAAATACCTGCTAGAAAATATGGATCTAGATGACCAATGACTGGTTTCCCTTGTGGCATAATGACATGGAAAATATGTTAAAGACATGTTATCTCAAGAGGTTATGATTTTGTGTAAGGTCCATCTTCGAAGAAAATGGTTGGAATTGATTACCTGACACTTCAATCTTGGTTTTAAATGATGGACTTCATGGTGGTCTTGAGTAAACAAGCTAAAAACGAGGTCGCAATAGCAACATGACACTAATCCAAGAAAACACTGAAAGGTGAACTTGGGGAAATTCATGCAAAAGTCACATGAATTTTCCTCTTGAAATCAGAGTCTTCCATGTGGTTATCATTATCATAGTCATTTTTTGCTAGGAAGATTATTATTTTCAAAAAACCATTGTATCTTAGTCTTGGTTTGGAAATTTAAGCTATGTGTAACTTTTTCTTGTGAATGAAAAGATCCATTTATCGAACAAAATAAATAAGAATAACTAATGTAACTATATAAATAGTTGATAAACATTAAATTAGTTTATCCATATCAATTTAATAATGTGAAATGTGTCATAAAGTAATTTTTTTAATTATAATTAGACTTGAGAATATAAATTTTTACCCTTTAATTATATAATTAAATTAGTGTTATCATTTTTTAAATTATAAAATTCATATTTTTATAAAGTTGACATACTCGTGATACTTTACCAACAATAAACATTTTTTTTTATATTTGGTTATTTTTTATAATTTATGATAAAATAGATGTGTAATTCGTTACCTACTGAATATATTATTGTTGCACACATAATATTAAAAATCATTAATAATAAGCGAAGAAAAAAAGAAAAGAAAAAAACAAATTTAGTATCGATCTCAATGCTATTAAAAATCGTTAGTACTGGAAAAAAAATTGAGCATCGATATTTATAACTATGCATAAAATATTGTGAAGATGTATATATTTCTAAAAATAATTGAAGTAAAATATTGCATATGAGTTGTATCTTTTTTCTCTATATAAATGAGTTCAATTATATTAATAACATAGATTTATTTTATTTGGGATTATAAAATGTAAAGACATATAAAAAATTTTAAGATATAAATCTCATTTTGTGGAAATTTGAGAAGATGCGTTTTTATGATAAATTTTATTTAGCTCAAGTTATTTTATATCCAAACTTAATGTAGATATTTACTAGTTTTTCATATATATATATATATATGAGCCTCTAAGGTTACCACAATTGATAAGGTTATCATCCACATTAAAATATCCGACACGTGTCAACACACTAAAGCTTATATGTAGTTTTTTATTCAATATAAATTAACCCACATATAACCAATCTTTTCAAGTTAGAATTTAAAATCTATTATATAATGAAATATATTAATTTTTTTTTATCTAAAATTGTAACAACCCAAAATTTAAATATTTAACTAATTAGATCAATTATGTAGTTTATGATCAACACACCCAATTATTCAACTATTTAACATAGAATTTTCAAAAACATGAGTGCAAATGACTTACCTGTATCAACGATATTCCTTGTACTTTTGGAGTTGAATTCTTCTTGAATTCAGCTAACTTAAACAAATATTTTGGGGACGAATCTCCACCCAACCGTATGCTCAACTACACATAATCTTTCTGCAACTAGCCACCCCCGAGCCTTAATGAATGTATTACTACGAGGGAACCCTTTGTCTCAAAACACTTTTGTCCCAAGAGGATAGATGAAGGAATAGATGAATCGCATCCTCCTCATCATCCATTAAATAGACAAAAAAAAATGGAAAGGTGACCACATGCACACATTCCATGTGTAAACATGCAAGTTTTATTTCTTTATTTTAATTTTTACTTAATTTACTATTCCTTTTTAATTTAACTCTTCCTTATATTATTGCTTTTACCTTTTGGTAATTTACTTATTTCAATACACTTTTTAGGTTACTTTTTATATATATTTATTTAGAACTCCAATTTATTATTTACTATTTTATTTATTTATTATTCTTATATTTCTTCATGTGTTATTTATTATTATTATAATTTCCTTTATTTCACTTTTACTATTTATTATCATTATTATATTTTCTTTTTATTTATTATTTATATACTTATATTTTAATATTGTATTATTATTATTATTATTATTATTATTAGGGAACATTACATACTCCCCTTCTTTAAGGAGCTTCGTCCCGAAGTTAAGTTGGATCATTTAACATTTTGTTTATTTATTTATTTATTACTTCACATTTTCCTTAGATGCTCTGTTGAACTAGTATAACCAGTAGGCATTGAAAATTTCCACATCTGTGAAATCTGAAGGAATCTCTATCCTTTGTCCCACTTTCGGAACCAAGCATAAGCCTTATCGTTCTATACCATAACCTAATGTTAGCTCTAAGTATTGCACCTGGCTCAATCTTTAGTTACCCCAAGGCAAGCATCTTGTTCCAGTACTTAATTTTTCTGGGCATCTCACAGGGTTGGCCCACTCGCTCCACACTCAATAAGAGCACAAACCCAGGAATAAATTTCCTTACACGCCCACCAAAATTCAACATCCCATTCTAATATCAGGCACTTGGCCTCCAATATCAGTGACTTAGCCTCCTCAAGGTGGTCCCAAATCCCCTCAAGAGTTGTTGATTGAGTTTGCCTCTAGCCCATATGGTGTTACATATTCTCCCTTGAAGGTATGGGTACCCATGAGATCATGAAATAAACAAACCCTCGAGACCCATTACTAGATTTCCTGTCAATCACCACATCTCAACATACATCCGATGCATTAGTTATATTATAACATCTAGAAGATAACCCACATGCCAAATATTGCATGTCATCATGAGAACATAACATCTTTGTTATCACAAAATTCTGATTGTCATAAATCTATATGCAATTACCACATACTTCACATCATAATATTCCCCTAAGTTATAAAATTAACATATCAACATCAAAGGCATATCATCACATAATAAGTTCACATGTCAATTTACCTCATATCATAACATCATAATCACTATGCATATCATATTCCTCATAAACATACAACATCATGAGCATAAAAAATATATAAACGAGCACCACATATGCATCAGTAACCTCTCATCATAACTATACTATTTACCACACACCACCACCTCATGAAACATCATTAATATGAGAATCATCTCAATACTTATCAGATATAAAACAATAATACACTATATGAATTCTTATCATAGTTCACAAAATCAGTTTCATTTCCTTGCATAAACAATGAATACCAACTAGGAAATAAGATTATTCAACATCCACCTAGGTTGTAGTCTATCTCATCAATACTATTAGTGTCATGTTTTCATCAAGGTATCAATTACTTTTCAATAATCATTCCCACATCTATAAACTAGGAAGTTGATAATTTACACGTAGTTATACTAATTTATGTACATCACTAAATTTTAAATGATCCTCATCATATTGAGACTTATTATTTTGTCATGTAATCCTCCTTCCCCGAGGAAGTTTTAGTGGAATCCATTGATAAGATATTACCTATTGTACACACATTCTCTAAGTTATCAATATAAATTAAAATTCCATGATCACTATACATAGTTTTCTTATCCAAATGGCATAGATACACTAGGTCATCATTATTTAAGTCTTATGCCATGTTTAATCCACCTTCATAAGGGCTTGTTGTCCCTTGGTGATTTATCCATCACAAACGTAATTGTTATTGTACATCCAAAAAATATCTACTTATTTCATCGAGTTCCCATCTTGATACCGCTTGTCATCGCCTCATACTCAACGTTGTATCATTAGTCTACATAGTTTATTTCCTTTTTCCAAAAGCTAAACAATTGTTATCCTTGAAATGTTTCTCTACTTTATCACTTGTCATTTCTCACCAATTAAAAGTATTCACAAATTCCAATCTTGAGACTTCTAAATTTTGTAGATCACTATGACCATACCAATCATATTATTCAATCTACTCATCAATATTCTTAAGATAACTTTCTAGAGATAGACCCCATAATTTAGCCCTAGACATTAATACATTTTCATACCTCCCTTCACACATTAATCATATGCACCTTAAGAACTGTATGAAATTTAATTAGCTACTCCAACTTTAAAATTTCATATCATTTTTATTCACATGAACACCATGCTCAACTATTCCTAATGTTGGACTTACCATGAATAAATAAAATAAATAAATTAAAAATTAAAAATAGAGCATAGACAGTAATACATTCAATAAATATAATTATTACAGGAATTAATCAAAATAAGATTAAAATATTTACTAAATAATCAACTGGTCAGCTTAACATCTTAACATCCCACATACTCCATAGTTATCACACACTTTTCTCTTCTCTGTAAATCACTCCTGATGATGAGTCTTGGTCTAGGCTTGAAACGTCAACTAATGAAAAGATGAACACTGTGGAATATCCAAATTCAACCTCTCAGAAACCACTCCACAGAAATCTACAAACCAATACCTTAATGCTTAGGCATTTTCCGAGTTTCTACTCCCAAAATCTTCCCAATTTCTATGTTTAGCTTCTTTATTCACATCCTATAGACATCCATGGATTATGTAATCATAGTTTACCATAATTCCTACAACTCTAATAAACTGCACAATTATCATGATAATTAAACTCCATTAATTGTTATCGATCCCTATTGCAAAATCTTCCATCATATTCTAGGATAGTTTATTACTTCTTGTTGATTTCTTACGCTTGTTTGTGAAAATTCCACTCATTCCCTTAAGTATCTATCTAGTACTACATTCTACTTGTCTCATTATTCCAAGTTTATCATGGTCACCATTACTACCATTCATTATCATTAACAATAGATTTATAAGATCCTTCCTTGTCATTCCTTCTTATATAATTTCATATAATCTTTAGATTAAGGAGTTATCTTAGAACTCCTCCCTTGTTATTCTTTTAATCATTTTTAATATCCTTGTCTCCTTAAAAAATGCTAGTTGTTGGCACTATTATTTAAATTTTATATCATTTTCTTTCCCCTTTTTAAGAGGAGATATCCTTGAAACAAAGCCATACCATCTTGAGTTCTATTCTATAAGCACTTTAAATATATTCCAAACCCACTTTAAGTACTTTCCACATGAAACTCCTAATTATTATGGATTGTATATCGTACTAATATTTTCCGCTTGATAAGAAAACATGATAATTGATGAACATTACCTCCTTTCATTTATATCACTAAATTCTCACTTCCAAATTACATCATTCCTAATTGGTTGTCATAGTGATCATCACCCATAGTTTCATCATAAATAAGTATGATTTTTGTTTTTGGATTGGTCCCCATCTCATTTGGATATAGAAAACTTAAAACACTTCAACCTTCCAATACTTTGTTAACTTTCGACAAGGGATCACTCTAAAAGTTGTGCATCTTAAGAATTTGAAACATAAATATCTTAGTGAAATGAAATTCCTATAGTTATTTTTAATACAACCTCTTTAAGACACATATGACTTACATTAATTTCAAAATAATCAATTTGTACATAATCCACCTTAATTCACTTAAATATGATTTTCCATGCCTAGTTTGCACATGTAACTAGGCAACTTTAGCCTATTATTAGTCTTGAATGTTACTTCATATTTGATGACCTCTTCCTAATGTTCATAGTTAGGATTTCATTACAATTATTTCCTTCTTCATGAAGATGCTACATCCTTAGAGAAAATTCAACCAACGAACTACCAATATTCACATAATAATAAATTGAAGTCTAGTGCTAACTAAAATAAGGTTAATGATCCATTTAATTAATTAAGGTTGGTGTAGGGGAGAGACTTGATGTTGGAAAGGCGTGTGATGGTGACTAACAACATAGCATAAAACTTGATTAGTTAGCAAGGGAAAATTATTTACTAGATCCATGAGAATCTACTCAAAATCAACATCACTCATTTACCAGCATAGTGAAAGGGAAACTTACACATATCATTTTATATATGTGTGTGTGCCAAATAATCGCTGACATCCTAAGTTGCACTAATAAGACTTGTGTCTCATGGAGATAATGGAATGTTTCAGAATGGCAAGGATGTGAGGGAATCAAGGCAGAGGAGACTCATCGTAATGACCACTACTCCAAGAACCCCATTTCCATCACTAGATTTAGCTCTCATATTGTGCTCTATAGAGATAATTAATGAGACTTTAAGAGCGCACGAAACAACTGAGGTGGACCTAGAGCGCTTTCCATCAAGGGTGGGAAATGTCAAGGGATCAAAGGATTTTAATAGAGGATCTCCAACTAGGAACATTACTAGGGAGCTTCAAAATATTAAGCCCCCAAAATTTTCTAGAAGTCATGCAAGTAAACAATTAGAAACGTTCTTGGAGGCAATGATAAGATGTTTCACACAAAGAGAGTATCCTTCCAATTTGAAGGCTAATATAGAGATATTCCAACTCAATGATAGTGATATTAATTCATATTATAATTCATAGAACAATTAGTACTATTATAAATTTTTTAATTACAAATTATTTCATTTAGCTTATTAAATATAAGTAGATTTAATTGATTTTGTTATGTTACAAACATTTTATTTAGAAGAATACTCATCATATAGGTTTTACGTCAAAGAAAAAATAATTAATCATAGTAACCTTGATATTTTATAATGAAGAATATATTTTCATATTTAAATAATGTTGTTAATAGTTAGCATAATTTTTAACATCAATTTTTAAATGAAATACATTTATATAAATATAATTTTTATTTTGTTACTCAATTTAGACATTACAACAAGCTTCGCATTTGGCTTGAGAAACCACGGCCCAGGGGCATCTAAGCCATCAAAATCACCACAGGATCGCGGATTATTTCCTACTAATTGGTCACCTTCAACATCACGAAGTGACTTAATTGTATACCCCTTCACCACAGAATGAGCTTATATAAATATAATTATTTTAATTAATATAATTCCCTATTAAATATATTTATATAAATATAATTATTATGATTATATTATAATCACCAAAAATATCTAATATTGTCTTGCACTATTCTAATTGGCTCAACCCTAAGGATTTTATAGCTTTTGGAGACTCGAGATGTGTGATTGATTAAGAAAATGATAGAGGTTCTTTAAACTCTAGTCTCGACTCCTGGAAAAGAAGAAGTAACATTTCGATGAAAATGTTTTACTTTGGCTCCATCACCCACATCTATTGGATCCAAAATTGCAAAATCTATCGACTCTCCAAAAAATATTGCAGTTAAGACCCTATTTGCAAAATCAACTTCCATTTTTTTCACTCTCTCGCTTTGCAAGTAACCGGTCACGTTATGATCTAACACATCCGTTCTGGTCATGATTTTAAACTATTCATAATAGCGAGAATCTATATTTTTGTATGGGGCTAAGTTTCAATATTACATAGAACTTGTCAAGACAGGGGGCTAGAACGAGTCGTACATTCCGGGCCCATCTACCGTCGTCCAGCACACGTGGTTTACAAGTGGCTAGATTCACTATTAGCTTTTTTATATATAACTTATATAACGTGGTTTACAAGTGGTTTGACATCGATAACTTATAAAATTTTAAAAGTGGTTTACAAGTGGAGAGTTGGAATTGTATGTGATTAATAGATTCACTATTAGCTTTATATATATATGACTAGATTTTATATACATATATCACGTTGTAATTGTATGTGACTAGTTGATTATTAAAATGTATACCATCTCTTATATATGGGCCCAACGGTTTAGTCAAGAATGGCGGCCACGGAGCTAGAATGACTCGTCCATTTCGGCCACTAATCCACAGACAGATGTTATCCATAATCCTTCGTGCATTTCGGCCCATAACCGACAGAGAGATGTTATTCATAATTCTACCCATACATAGCCATCTCCGCGAGGCCTATAAATGGAGCCTGCATTGGTGGTTATATCATTCATTCTAGCCAGCATTTCATTTCTCATTGTAGAGCTTATATATATCATTCGGGATGAGGTACTCATTTGGCTTTACATTGGCAGTAATGGTGGTAGCCCTGGTGGTGGGCAGTGCTGTAGGCACGCCCAGGACAAACTTGGTATCATCTGCATGTAACGGGCAGAAGATCCCAAGCGGAAGTTCCTTTTATAGTACTCTCGGATCCCTCCTGGTAGATCTAGAGGGAAACACTGCCTTCAGTGGTTACGACTATAAAGGATCGCGAGCAGGTTCACCCTCCGCCTATGGGCGTGGGGTTTGCAAACAGGGAATCTCTCAGTTTGATTGCACCGCCTGCCTTAAAAACCTTGGGGGCCGCATCTAGAATATTTGCGGGTACGCCACTGGTGCTCGAGTTCAGCTAGGTGACTGTTTCATCCGCTACGAGCAGTACAACTTCTAATTTAGTTATATATTCAACGTCTGCCCAACTGCACAATACGCATCTAATATGTCATATATATATATCTATGTTTATGTTAGTGTCAATAAAGCGTCTCACATGATTCTCGGAGCAAGAGAATCTGATGTTCTGCTATTCTCACCAGTCACTATAATAAAACTGTCGTGCAGTTTCGTATTTTACTTTCCGTTCGGGTGTCGCTGCCATTATTCTCATTTTCACGGTGTCGCGGTTTTTGTTTTCAACGTATTAAAAAGTTCTAGTTGAAACTATGTACCATGAACAGTTACGTTCACATCGAATTATTCATTCACTGAAATGTTATAGTCCACTGGACTTTACTTGCTGGATAACGGTCGATGGGCCCGAAATGTACGACTCATTCTAGCCGTCTCCGTTGCCCCTATCATTAGTGCTACTGTAGAGGGTGCAAATTGCAATCCATGTGGGTCACATAGAACAAATATTCAAATCGACACACCTTTAAGATAAGAAAAATAACACCGTGTGAGTGATTGTGCATAAATCTAATGATAAGAAGAGTTAATAAATGCGGACCAATCATGCGTTAGAGCGAGTCTAGGCTTATCTCCATGATAGATCTCGAGCCAACGTCCGACCTGAGGTTCCAAACAACCAATTCTTAGTATCAAGGAGACTGCGCCATGATAATCAAAGATAAGAAGGGTTTCAAGCACCAACATGTAGCCGGCTAATGAGATCCATGTTCTATAGATAGTTATCCATGATGATTTGATTCCAGAGGCCATCATTGCTAATTGCTGGCCAATATTGTTTTTAGAAGCAATGCCAAGTTGAAAGACGGAGTGTCTTTAAGGCCCTAGCAACCATGATTAACGTGTAGGTTAAACATCTAGTAACTTATGAGATCAAATTTGCAATATGTAGTAAATCTGAAATTAGATAGTTTTGGAATAAGATATTTGTAAAGATATATTTTATATAAAATAAATGAGAAATAGTTAACAAATAAAATATTTTTATTATTTTGTTGCTCAAAATGAAAGAGATGGCATACTCTTGCCCCCCACATGGTTTACCATACTTGTTTAAAGATGGATCTATTAATCACATAGAATTACAACTCTCCACTTATAAATAATTTATAATATTTTAGATTTTTTATATCTCAAAAGATTTCATTCATCTCACAACTATATGTAGATCCAAAATTACCATATCCATACTATAAATATAAAATATTGAAAATTATATGCTAAATAAAAATTAAAATAAATATAATCTTTCAATTGCAAAAACTTATTGGTCCATAAAATTTAAAATGTTCTTTGCTTTAAAAAAACAAGTAACATTGCAATAAAATTAATGAGAACACAAGAAAAATAAAAAGATTATCTACTAATAACCATATCCTAGGCTTAAATTGAATCACATTTAAGGTAATACTACTTGCCTTAAATTAGCTCACATTGAATATAATTACGTTGTAAGGCGTTTCCCTCTGGGAATAACTTTCTTACATGCCACTGTGTACTATCCTGAATCGTTGGTATGATGCGTTAGACTATTACATAATTTTCATTCATTGGATCATTATAGACAGCAATAACTGCTGTGTTGGAGGCTGGTTAGAGGAAAGACTCAACTGAAAGTTCTCTACAATAAAGACTCATGCCACTCTGAATTTGGAGAGATGCCACTCTGTATTTTGAGAGACGGTAAAAAGGGGAGAAGGGATTATAGGCTGGGGTAATTTTTGCGTTGAAGGTTGGTTACAGGAAACACTCAGCTAGAAGTTCGTACGACTCATGCCACTCTGTATCCTGATAAACCGTAAACCGTAAAAAGGCGAGAAGGGACGCTACCCCTGGCTTTCTTATGCGTTGTGGAGTTTCCCATCATAAATGCTTCCGTAGCTATGGTTTTCCCAAGGATGGCTATCTTCTTGTTCCCCTGATTCGGAATTTTTTCAACCCTTTCATTTCCAATGGTGGCGGTGTAGGCGCTATTACTGCACCTGTCTCTTGGTTCGTTGCCCATTCTTCTGTTTTGTATAGATTTGAGGAGTGGGTAGCTCCAGCGGTTGTGGTCAAATCAGTCTGCGTGGCCTGTAAACAGAAAGAGGTAAACCATCTCTCATATGTAGTGAAAGTGAGAGAGCTCTGGTTTCACACCATTCTCTTCTGGAGTTTAATGTTTTCTCTATACATGACGAAAATTACTTTGTATTTGCAGTTGTGCTTGTGGCTGGAATGAATTTGAAGCTTCTGGTTGACGATTTGTCCGTGGAATTATTGGGTGAGTATTAATTGGTCATGGGTTACACTACTGTGTCTTATACTACTGTGGTGAATTGCCACAACCACCAAATCTGCCCAGAGCGTATGAAAGCAAGCGGCCTGGATTTGGTCGAATAAGGGTGCCTGGGGCTTGAACAATTGGCCACTGTAGATAGGATGTGTGATGTTATTATTATTGTGATTTTCTGATGAGTAGTCATGGATGTCAATTCACTGTCACGAGCACTAAAAAATTATCTCTTGATTGTCTTGTTTTTTCTGTAACTTTCACCAACAAGAACATTCCTCAAAGTGCCTCTTTTAGTCCAGTAGCGTTTGGATGTCTCACAGATATAGCGAGGTTGTGATAGAGTGTAGATGTAGTAACAAAACTTGGTATTTGTAGATTCACATTCAAGGTATTTCAATGCAATGGCCATCGTTGCACTGAGCAGCCAGAATCCAGGAACTCAGCAAGTTGCGGCGGCCTTATTCGGAGAAACCTCCTCCATATCTATATAAATAAATAAAAGGTCAGCATTTCAAAGTTGCGGCGGCCTTATTCTGAGAACCCTCCTCCATATCTATATAAATAAATAAAAGGTCAGCATTTCAAATCTAACACTGCGTTTGATATGCATGAATGACAACGTGTTAATTGGGAAGTGGTATGGGTGTTTGTTTAGACAGTTTGTATCATTTGAAAATAAAAGGTCAACATTTCAAATCTAACACTACGTTTGATATACATGAATGAAAACATGTTTGGGAAGTGGTATGGGTGTTTGTTTAGACTGTTTGTATCACTTTTCAATAGCTTGAACAGAAAAAGGTGAATAATCAACATCCATCATTGTCACCCAGAAAACATCATCCTTGAGTGTCAAAACTACAACAATGACTTTGGTACATTACATAGATTATTAAATTAAGTAATTATATTGATAAAAACATTCACAATTTCTTATTACAAATATTAAAAGCCTACATAATATCATTCTTTAATTATTTATTAAAAATACATTAATATATACTTATACTTATCCAATACATCAATATATACTTAGGGTCATCTTACAGGGCAAATTGTTTAAAAATAGAATATTAAGAAATATAATAGAGATTTTAACACAGCTCAATAGAGGAGCTTTTAACGCATTTAAAAAGTCCATGCACATAAATATTGAACACATTTGGTCCAAGAAATCATTCATCCATTAGAAGAGACTTCGGTTTATAGCTGTATTTCCCTCTCACAGATTAATTATGATACAACTTCATAGCCAATACCGCACTGAATCCAATAAATTGCATTCTATACAGGTGGATCTATTATCAGAACTCATATATTTACAACACTTAATGACTACTAAAATTATTAACTTTTATCCGATCTTTGATGTATTTTCGCTCTATGCATAGCTGCTACATCCAAAGCAGCTTTTTACAGTAGGCTCTGCAGCCACAATCCATTGATGTGCTACATGTTTTTCTTTCAGACTAACAATAAAGCTTTCAATTAAAACACCTTGAATCAGACATTCTAGTTATCTAGGTTGGGTTGAAAGACAAGGCTCCTCAAATGTAGGTTTTTGTGATCTTGGTCATGTGGATTAGGACAGTTAGGTAACCAACTCCATGAGGGGCTCCTCTGCTATGCCTTAGAAATGTTGAACGAGAGCAGATTCTATTTCTTTGTGGGTATTGAGTTCATTTCCTTGCGTATCTTTCAGTTTTAGAATCCTGTTATGAGATCGATGATCCATAGTGGATTTGTGAAAAAATCTTGTATTCCTGTCTCCTTCCTTTAACCATTGAACTCTAGATTTTTGTTTCCAGATGATTTCCTCTTGCTTACATAAGCCTTCCCATTCTTGATGAAGCGAATCAACCTGCTTCTTACCCTCCTTAGTGAATCCCTTGGTGATGAGCTCTAGGTTAATATCCTGAAGCTTTCCTTCAACTTTTTTTATTGCTTCGAGGATATTTCCAAACTCATTCTTGTTCCAATATTTAAGCTCGAGTTTTATGTGTTTTAGCCTACGTTGCAGAAGGAACATTTTAGTACCTTAAACATTCAAATATTTTGCCCACCATTTTTCAATATTGTTGTAGAAGTTCGGGTGGGTAAGCCAAATATTTTCAAATCTGGAAGGTCTATATCTTGGCGTTCCTATAAAGGATGCTTCTAACTGTATGGGTAGTGATCCGAGCCTCCAAAAGGGAGAATCATGGTTGACAAGTCAAGGCCTGAGAGAATAAGGTCCTCAAAGATAATGAATTTATCAATTTTAAAGGCCACTCAAGCAGCCCCTCCCCTTTTATTGTTCCAGGTGAAGAGGCCATTGGTGGTTTCTGTATCTACTAGCCTCATATTGGTAATGAAGTTCTAAAAAGCTATGGAAGCTCTACCTAGAGATCTAGTCCCTCCTTTTTTTGGAAAGAGATTTGATCATATTAAAATCCACTCCCAAAATCCATGGGATGCCCATATGTCTTTCTCTTATATCCCCCAGGGAGATTAGGAGCTTAAATTTATATTCAAGCTTTTGTGGACCATAGAAATTCATGATCACATAAACTTTTGTGTCCACCAAAGGTTGGATGACCACAGAAGAGTAGTTCATGGATGGTTCAACATCTAGGATGCCAAGTTTTTGAGGGTTCCACATTGTAAGAATTGCCCTTGCTATGTTTTCTGATTTAACTTCTAGATATTCATACATAATAAGCCACTTGCTATGTATCTCGCTTATTTTGTCTACAGAACATTTTGTTTCCTAGATAAAAACCAAAAATGGTTTTTCTTCCTTCATTCTATTGCTGAGATTCCTTTGTTTCCTTTTACTTCCTAGACCTCTAATATTCCATGTTGTAATATTTATTAATAAAGATTTGTAAATGAGTAACTAGTTAGGTCTTTCATCTTACTTGAGTTTATCATGAGTTTTCCACATTCATTCAGCAACTCATTTTGTCCTTTTCTTCCTCTTTTTCTTCCTGGGTTCTTGGAAGCTTCTCCTTCTATTGCCTCGATAGTTTTGATTCCTTCGTTATCCTGACTATCATGGTTTCTTTTTACCCCATAACACTTCACTTGAGTTCTCTAGAGGAAGAGCTATTGCACTCTGTTAAATTCCTCTTAAGGTAGTGAGTCCACTCCTTTGGTAGTTCCTTCCTATAGGAACTTTTGTAAATCGAGATGTTCCCTTTCTAGTACATACTATAGCTCATGTTCCTTTGTTCCCACTTCGCTTGAGGTCATTTCTTAGTCCCTATCAAGTTCCATCATGCTGGGATGATCCTCCTTTTGTTGACATTTGTTAGGTCTATCCTCCATGTTGTCCTCCTTTTCCTTCTTTTCTAGATTGTCCTTCAAAACTTGTTTCATTTTATCCTCCCCTTCTTCTTCTTCTAATATCTTGAACTTATTATGACTAGGTTGTTTTTCCTCATAGATTTTTTTTGGGTTCTTTCTTCCTCATTTTCCTTTGCCTCCAACTTTGTTAAGGCTTTTAGTCACTTTACCTGAGGTTTCTTTGAAACTTCTCTCCAATTTATTTAAAGGTCAGTCTTTGAAGAGGTGCTCATGTTCATGGCATTTGGAGCATCTAAAGGGTATGTGCTCATAATCCACCGCCTCCACTCGATCTTCATCAAAATCTTCTCGAACTTTTTCATCCAGTAAGGCCCCAGAAAGGTCCATTTCCATGCATATTCTGGTGAAGAAGGTATATTTCCTATGCACTGTGGCCTCTAATATTTTTTTAAAATTCCATAGTTTATCACCTATGGCTTTTAGTGATTTCAACAACCAATAATCTAGAGGTAGGAATAAAGTCTTATCTTTACTGGCACCAAAGTAAATGTTTCTCGCTCCAGGATGAAGTTCATCACCCAAGGTCTCATATAGAGACCTGCAGTCGCATAGAGGTAGGGTCCTCCTTCAAATATCCTATCCTTATCCTTGAGGTTTGTAAACACAAATCTTAGGAAACCCTTGGATCCAAGGTGTAGATCTATATCTCCCTTAGGTTTCTAATGGTTCTTTATCCATGCGTGTAGGGTCTTCTCTGTAGGCCATAACCCCATGAATTTGCAAATCACTGCATAACTCGACATGTGCTCCCTATGCGCTTGTAGGGCTAGGTCACTTTCTTCTCTATTGTTTAACTGTTTCCTCTTTCTGTATACCCGATTTCCACTTCCATGGGCTTCTTGAAATGATTAGAGGCTACATGACTGTAGGAGGGAGTAGAACTCCCCCCTTCTCACCCCTCTATGGTACCCAACTCCAGTATTCTACTCCAAACGCTAGTTCTACACAATTTCCTTTCTGCTCTGTCTTCTGTCACTCCCTATTAAGTTTGTATGTTGCTAAGCTTTTACATACATATTGTTTTCACAAACATCATTGAATTGTATGGCTAAGGAGAAATTAGCAAAGGCAATGACGAAGGATTTGAAAAGGTAAAAATCCATTATTGGTATTTTGTTTATGAAAATAAAAGAAAATACAATAAAATGGAGGTGAAAGGTCACAAGTTGCATGTGAGGAGGAAATTCAAGGAAAATTAATGAAAATGAAGAAATTAGGCACATCAATAATAAAAACACATCAGAGCATCAGTTTGGGGCCATTTTCTATTTTTTTACAGTTAGTCTTAAATATGAGAGGAGAACGAAGAGGACAAGGAAAGCAAACAAGAAAAGGAAGGACAAGGAAAGCAAAGGAACACAAGAATCAATAAATGAAAGGTTTCATCAAACAACTTTAATGAGAATACTTACAGGTAACATGTAGCATATATGATTTCCTAGTTGGTTTTGGCATGCATGGTATGTGCATGTCTGTATTCAATTAATTTGTTATTGTTTGCATGGGTTTTATCGGGTTTCGACTGTGGTTTTAGCCTTTCCTTCCTATTTTTGTGTAAACGTGGTGTGAGGGGATTATTTCTTGGTTGAGCTATCGATTGATGAATGGTTTTGGTTCTGCATGAGGTGGTGTGAGGAAAACCCAAGGGTTGGGGATGGAAATGGTTTTCTCTAGGAAGCCCTAAATAGGTGGGTGGAGACAGGAAAATTCCTCAAGGGATGGTGAAGGAATTTTGAGGCATCCAAGCTCAATTTATTTTCCAGATCTAGGGACAAGCTCAAGTGAGATTGTCGTATGGTGAGGGTGGAGGTGGTTTACCCTATGGATTCTCTTGTTTATTTGTGGATCGGTTTATCCCATGAGATTCCACATTCAATCTTGCAATATGGCGTGGGGGTGATTGGATGAAAGAAATATTTGGTTCAACCCAATCTAAAGTTAGGTGGTATATGGAAGTCCCTGAATTGGTTGGCTTTTGCATATGGTTAATAAGAGCTAAGTTTCTCTTGTCATGGATGGGTAATTATACTTGTTATTATGTGGCTTTAATAGTTTTTCTATCCTTGTTATCTACTTGATAATATGTTGGCCATAAACATGGTTATATGCCAGATCTAAGTATGGCTTTTATCACATTTCAATTAATGAATGTCTTCTTAATGAATGCATGACCTAATTGGTGTTACGCAAAAGTTGTGAAAATGAATTTTTCCTTCCAGATAAGTTTCAAATCCCTATGTTCAAATATGCATTCATGATGTGTAGTTTGCATGTTTACCATGTGTTTGATAAAATATTTGTCCTTGTTGGGAGGGGTTTGGTCAAGTTCTTCTTCATTTTTTTGGTTTATAATATCTTTTCCTATGTTATTCATCATTCTTGGAAGTTTCCTTGAGTTTTGGGTAGAGGCTTTAGTCGTAGCCCTGAAAACATGGCTTAGAGTTCAAGGTCAACGGTATAAAACTGATTGGAAAAGTTCATAGTCACAAGGAAAAGAAATATGGTAGCAACTGAATGTTTAAAATTTCTTAGAGGCCTTGTAATGGGAGCAACTTAGAGAATAGGTCAATGAAAAAGAGATTTAGCTTAGGCATTAGATACCTAGAAGGGTTGGGTAGCTCTTAGAGGTCGTGTAATACATGAGGGAAGTCAATAAGGTCTTAAGTTGTCGAATCCATTTTCTTAAGATCATATAGGAGGTTGAGTCCCATCATAGTGACCCTCGACTCACAGTTACCCTGGGAAAACTGGCGAAAGCTGATAAATGTTGGAGGCGATTACAAGGTGGTATTAGAGTGGGTTGCTCTCTCTTTGGGTAAAATTTTATGCTATCAAGGTTATTATTGTCATGCATGGGGTCATGGTATACAACTGGTATGGTCATGCATGATTTTGTTATGGAACCACAATAAGATATGGGAAATAAGATTTTAGTAGCAAGATTTTATTAGCTTAATAGAATTACCTGCAGAAAGAAAGAATGGTAGGCATAACTTGAAACTCCATTTCATCCCTTTATGCATAACGCATTCTCGAGGGTGTTTATCATCTCAATTAGACCAAGTAGTCAGTTCCTGATTAAGAAATTATTTAAAAAGATGAAAAATCTTTGAGCTAAACTCCCAGACATAAATGTGTGACGTTAGTAGGTTGCATGCAACCTAACTAGTTGACTTAGAATGAGGTGATCACATTTGGTCTCTTGTATTAAAAGGATATCAAGATTTTCTATAGAAATCTTTCTTTTTAGAATGTGACGCTTGATTTTTCCACTAAGGCCCCTTATAATCCATACGAGAACCTTCATCATTGAGATTTTAGAGGAGGAAAGAAAGTGTCATGGGAAAAACTCCCTAAATTTCCTAGAAATTCACCCAAATCTTGAATTAATTGTCTATTAGTTTTGAATTCTTTTTTTTGGGATCTTTGGCTTGGAAGGAATGTTATGACCCCACTAAGATACAA
>APFE030006345.1:0-51057 GCA_000404065.3 Pinus taeda
AAGGGGTAGTGGTCTTTGAGAGAGATGTTGTTTAAATTTCTCAGATCCACACAAAGTCTTATCTCCCCAGTTTTCTTTCTTATAGGTACAAGGTTGGAAATCCATTCTAAAAACCTTATGGGAGCAATTAGCCCAGCTTCATACATTCGTTTTACTTCTTTTTCTATTAGGGGAAGAAGTACTGGATTAACTCTTCTCAGTTTCTGTTTAAAGGGTTTTTGGTTTACTTTCAGGGGTATTGTGTGCTGGATAACTATAGTATCATAGGACTTAAGGTCCTCATAGCTCCAGGCAAACACATCCTGAAACTCTTTGAACGGTTTGATATATTCTAATTTCTTATCAGGAGGTAAGGTTCTAGAAAGCTTGATCATTTTGGGATTTTCAATGGTCCCAATGTTACACTCCTCTATTTCTGCATTGATGGGCTGCATCTTTGGTTTCTTAGAGAGATCATTTGAATCAAAAAATGTCTTCTAAAAAGGAGCAAGACCTGTTAGGCTAAGAAATTGTCCTTTTTAACTGAAACTTACTTATGTTTCTTCCTCATTAATTTCAATAAGATCTGTATCTTTTAGTTATGTAAATTGGCAGGGTCAAAGGTTGTAGGATGTAAATCCTATCTACTATTTCAACCAACTCGATATACTTGTGTTTAGTTCATCCTTTGGTTTGATCCTCCCTAATGCTTGTGTCAATGTTAGTTGAGAAATTCCTCCTTCATGGTTTAAAAAATTTTAATCTGAGTATAATTCTCAATACTTGCCAATTTTTACATTGTCCCTGGGACAGAAGCCTGTGTTTTGGATCTCAAGCAGTGAATGGTGGTTAGGCCCAAAAGGAAGTTTACATGTGCTTGCAAAGGTTGCCAAACTGTGAGCATGCAAGTTGTGGTTCCTAGGTATTTTGGTGAGCTGATATTCTAGGAAGTTGTTGAGCAAGTCTGTTACTGCTAACCTATAAGACCTTAACCTGGGATCATTTGTAACAAAATTTTCCTTTATCTATTGGATAATTAAGTCTGAATCCCCCAATATGGAGACTTTGGTCACTCCTAGACTCTTAATCAGTTTCAGACCTAGTAGGAGGGCTTCATATTCTGCCATGTTATTTGTGCATCTGAAGTTAAGCCTATATGCATGACCTAGAGCATGGTCATTTTAAGTATTGTGTATCCATACCCCTGCTCCTGCTCCTAGCTTATTTACTGACCCATCAAATTCTAAATACCACAAAGTTTCTTGATCAATGTTGGTTTTAATTGATTTACAGATTTGTTCAGTGGGAAAGTCTAGTCTTGGTGATTCTTGTGACCTATCGGTAGACTCTGCTGTTTTGATCAGATCAGTGATCTTTTGTTCTGCAATAGTGGTTTGTTCATTCATATGCCGGGTTTCCTTTGTTTCTAGGAGCTTGAGCTCAGTTTTGGGACATATATCAGCATTGTATAGTATGAAGGAGTCCATGTCTGAATGGATGGAGTAGATTGGGAAGTTTTGGGGCTTGTCCTGGCTGCTAACCACATATTTCATGAGTGTCTCTTTGTACAGTCCCTTTGGCTGGCCAAAGACTGAAATTGTGGCATATGACATGTCTAGTTGCAAAGATCCTTGGAGTTTGGCACCCCAAGATCTTGATAGGAGCATACCATATTTAGGTGGAATGTCAGCCACTACTACATCCATTAGAATTGTTTTTGCTGGATATTGGATTAGGGATACACAGAGGTCTTTGATCAGGCTTAAACATCTTACCTGGCTGGAATCAAATGAAAATTAATCTTTATAGGGTCTGGTGATGTCTAATCCAAGTTTTTCCATTACTGATTTGGGCATTAGGTTATGAGAGGCCCCTGAGTCAAACATGGCATTGTGTAATACTTTTTCATGAATGTTTAGGCTTACATAGAATGGAGGAGTTCCTCCATCCCCTGATTTGCCATTGACTTCTGAGCCAAAAATCAGTTCTGGCTAGTCATCCAGAATGTTGACTGCATCCCTATTTTCTGGTACTTGCAATGATCTATTAATTTGTTGTCTGAAGACCTCATGTTTGGCTAGTTCAGATAGAGGGATTGCAATTTTCAGCTTGCCAATTTCTGTTTCAAGATTGAAAGGTTTTTCCATCTGAACTTTTACATTATGAGCAATAAATTTTTCCTTTTCTGCTGAATTTTGGGTGAGGATGTCCTAATCAGGCATATTGTTTTGGGATATGTTTGGGTTGGCTCTGTTTTCTAGAGGTTTACCCAAAATTTCTGTTGGAAGAAGTGGTGTGGGTGTAGGTTTTACTGGGGGCTGTATATCAGATACATCTTCCACTGTAACCTCTTTGTGGGGTTTTTTATCTGAGGACTCTGTTAAGGCAGCTTTATCACTAGTTTTCTTGGGCAATTTGGTGTGTGTTTGTTTGGTATTCTTAGGTATATCTATGGTTCTACTCCTTAACTTGTATTGTTTGTGTACTTCATAGACTGTTGTGTCATACGCTTCTCTGAAATCAAATGACTCACCAGATTTTGCTTGGAACTGTTTGTAGTCTTGGGCCTGTTGATCATCTTGGGTTAAGAATACCTGTTCTTCACTATCCAGACCCATTAAATTGATGTGGGGATATTCTATTTGTTCACTAGTGGTTGAGGCCTCTGCATAATTTTCTTGAAATGGAGGTCTGATGTTCTGATCAGGACTAGTTCTCCTACCATTTGGGTTTTGGTTTTTTCTAAAATTGGGATTCCTAGTTGTGTTACTTGTTTGTCCTTCCCAAGAGGAATTTCTCTCCATGGTCTCAACTCTATCTCCCAACCTTTCCATACCCTTCATGATTGCATCTAGTTTTTGGTCAAAGGTTGAGGGTTCCTCTTTGAATGTTATTCTTCTCTCATTTTTTGCTCTGGTTCTCTTGGCAATCAGGTTTGACTCTACACTTACAACTATATTCTACATGTCTGCAAGACTTGGAGGTGCTCTTTCTCTTAACTGATATGCCATGTTTGGGTCAAATCCATCAGGAAATTTGATCAAGGCCAGATCAGGAGGCGGTCTCAAGTTTTCAGGGATAGCGTTATATACATTGTTAAACCTAGCACAATAATCTTGAACTGTCTCTTGTGGGCCCCTTTTCAAATTATCATACTCTGTCATTATGTGTAGGGGGTCTTTCTTCTTTTCCCATCTGTTTAAAAAATTTAGGTATAAGGCATCAAGATTGACTATAGAGTTTGCAGCCAGAGACCTGAACCAATTCCTTACATCCCCTGTCAAACTTTGCACAAAAATTTTCATTCTTACATCTTCATCATCTATCTCATAGTTCTCAAAATAGTCCCGCATCCTCTTAGTGTGTTGCTGGGCAGTATAAGTGCCAGTTCCATCAAAGTAAGTGATTTTGCCTTGATATTCTTAGGGCATTTCCCCTGGATTTGCAGGGAGGACTAAAGGAGCATATCTAGCCATATTTGCAGGGATAAAAGGGGCAACAAGAAGGAGTGGAACAGCTGGAAAAACAGGGATAACAGGAGTAAGGTGTGTTGGGG
This sequence comes from Pinus taeda, assembly GCA_000404065.3. Classification (NCBI taxonomy): domain Eukaryota; kingdom Viridiplantae; phylum Streptophyta; class Pinopsida; order Pinales; family Pinaceae; genus Pinus; species Pinus taeda. Next base: position 3,536 of record APFE030006345.1, read on the forward strand.
ATGGGGGAGTGGGGAAACTACCTTGGGAAGTGGATGAAGAACTAGGATAAGCAGGGATAGTGTGAGGGTGAACTGATGCTTTGACAGGAGTGGGAATATAGCTCTGCTGATTTGGCTCAGTATCTAAATCTGAGAGCTCCCCTAGTTGCTCTTGTTTCTTTAAGATTTAGGGGATTAAATTGGGGTTTTCAAAGATAGTTGGGGGATTAGGGTCAGGATTGGACCTAGTGTAACGAGATTTATTCTTTGGAGCCAGCTTCTGAGTTTTCTTCCCCTGGTATCTTATGATAGGATTTAAACAGGAAGCTTATTTCCTTTTACTTGGTAATTTGACATAGTCCCTAGCGGAGTCGCCATTGCTGTTAACACTCAGGTTGTTCCCTGCTTCCTAAAGGGAATACGACCGAGGTAACCACTGACCAATCTTTTAGCTACAGGTTCTAGCCTATCTGCAGCCAGAGAGGGATCTCTCTTTATATTTTAGCTTTGTTGATGAATTTTTTAGGCTAGTTATGGTGTACTGTTTTGTTTGAATTTGGTGGGTTGGTGAGTTTGGATAGAATTGAGATACAGATCATAGGACAGTTTGTTGCATTGGGAAATGGAGTTGAGGTAATTTGTGCTACTGAAAGTAGATTTGTGAAGACAAAATGTTGCTACAGAGCCAGATAGGCATATGTGAAGCAATTTAATCAGATTTTTGATGAAATTATGGAATTAATGAGTGAAAGGCAGTTAAGAATCTTTCACTATGCTAACAGAGAAAAATGAAATTATTGCTTAAGAGCAGTTAAGAATTCTTAAACAATTTTCACCATGACATAATTAGTTTAGACATGAGCAATCAAGAATTCATATCCATGGCTAATCCAGAAGAAAACATATTTAGAAATAGAGATTGAACATAGGGTGTTTCAAAACAAATCCTAAGCTATTCTTTTTCTCTACTTGCTAAGATTATGAAAACATAAGAATTATGGAATACACAGAAAATACATACACAGTTAAGAGAAACTTATTGCTTCAGCAAATGACACAAGAATTCTGCAACTAAACAGAGCTATTCATATCCATCTTCAGACAACATAAGAACCAGAAATCTCCATCAGCAATTTGTATTATCTAAAAATGTCTCCAGAATACAATAGAGCTCTTCAGAAAGAATTACACTACAACCGACCCTCAATACGTTATCTGAGGGGATATATATACAAAAATAGGGTACAAAATATCTTAGTAGAGAGTTATTGTGCAATAAATTGCACCACCAACTCTCTTACAAAAATTAAATGAAAACATAAATATAGCATTTAATGCTGAGATGGCTGTCATCTTTCTGTCAAACAGCTTTTGACTTTATGGCTCTGAAAAGTGGGCTGTAGCTATGCATTTAACTCTGCGTTAATTGAGCCTGCTGTCTGGGTGTGTTGGTGAGTCACCTGTACGGATGCTTGTTGTACCTATGTGCTAATCTGCCTGCTGACCTGTACCGTGACTTGAAAACTTTGATTTTTCTCAAAAAAGGCAAAAAGCAAAGTGGCATTATTTGGGCAAAATCTCCAGCATTGCTTGCCACCAATCAGCTGGAGGTAGCTGATGCCTCCTCATTTTCACTAGTGTTTCATATGCCTCTGTATGTCTGTAGAAGTTTGGAGGGACCTCAAACAGATGATTTATTTCATGTTCAATAAAGAACAGATTTTCTAGCTTGTCATAGAGAGACTGCCCAGAGGGAGGCTCTTCTTCTTCTGTGGAGCTGTTGGATGCTGTTATTTGATTTTCAACATAATTGTTGATCCTTGCTATATACTGGTTATATGACAGCAGCTGTCATGTGCCAGTCACTAGGCTTGGCAGTCATTTGTCCTGTAGTATAATCATTTTTTCTCTAAATTCATCAATCTCTGCTTTCATCTCCTGACATTTCCTCTCCAGAATTTGAGTAAAATTCCTCAAGGTCAGTACCTTTTTGGCTGTCAGGATTGTATCTATTTTGTTGCTTATTTCTAGAGCTGTCAGTTCCTCTCTAGTGCGGTTATTGAGGAAATGTATCATTCTGGTGGCCTGCTCAGGCATTATTCCCAGGGCTGTCCTAGCTCTTTGTATTTCCACATGAGCCATATCTATCAGCTCAACCTGCTCAAAAATTTGCCTGAATGGACCTCCATTTGTCCTGTATAGATTGGCCAATTTTGGCCCAAATAATCTTCTTTATTTCTGCTAGGGTTTTACCTAGCAGCAATTCACTTTCTAGATTTTTACTTTGGCCTCTAAGGCCTTTATTTCTCTTTGTTTCTCTGCTACTGTCATCTTTGATTTATCATAACTGGTCTCCAGCTTGGCCAGCCTTTCCTTGGCATCATTTATTTCAATTACCTGAGTCTCAAGGTCTTTAACAGCTTTCATCAACTCCTCCATGCTCATGCTGGATTCTGCCACTGTTGTTGCTCCTGTTGCTGATGTAGCTGTGGTAGGTGCTGGAATAGCAGGAGGGGCTGTTGCTGCTTGTGTGGGAGGGGCAGGTCCAAGATTTGTTGATGTTTGAGGGGGCTGGGAGGCTGACTCCCCTTGCTTTTCCTGCAGTGCTTTCTCTAATTCTACCTCCATTTGTAATATGCTTTGGTTCATTACCAAAAGCAGCTCCATAGCATCATCTACTTGATTTTCTTGTGCAAGTTCTGTTGTTTGAGGGTGAATGGTAGGAGGACATTTTGCTTGCCTTCTTAGTGCAGCAATGTCATCCTCTTTCTTCTTCATAAGGGCTCTAACACCCTTTGGATCCTTTGGGTCATGTCCCAAATCAACTATTATGTCCTCTAGAGTCTTTATTCTATTGTCCTTTGCAGAGGAAGAGAACCTTTCAAAATCAAGCTGTTTGTTTGTGTTCTTCAGGGCTTCCTTTCGCTGATGGGCTAGCATTGACCTGTCAGCAAGTGTTGCATACACCATTTCCCAGTCTGTTTGTGCAGCTCAATTTGATCCATGGGGTGTATGTCTTTGGAGAAGACCTCTAGGTTTGTTCTGTAGTAATGTGCTAGGTTCTTGGGATGTGGGACTTTAGGCTTCAGATGGGTGAAGATCATTTTTGCTTCCTTCAGATCATAGGCAGCCATCAATCTTTGTTTTTTGGCTGGAGTTGTCTTCAAGAATTGCTCATAGAGCTGCACTCTCACCAATTCATTCTACGCCTTGATCTTTATGAAGCCTTCTTTGACTGCAGCTGGTTTCTTGCCCTGTTGTCTTGACGAGGACACCTCTGTGGTATGCTGTTGGGCCTGTTCTAGCTGAAATGAGCTAGTGGCAGTCTGCTGGCTTGTTTGACTTTCTCTGCTGTGGCTTTCTGCCCTTTCTTCACTGATGTCTCCTTCTTCCATTTCAGGGTCTATCCTAGGCCTCTTGGCCTCTGGTTGCTGTGATGACCCTGTTGGAGGTGTGACCTCCTCTCTGTCTCTATTTTTTCCTCTCTCATCATTGAGAGGAGTCTGCAAAACTGGGATTTGAGGTTGTTCAGTTTGCTCTAAAGGGGCTTGCCCTGATTGCGGATCCTTTGATGTGCTGGGCTTCCCTGTCTCTACCTATTGCTGTTCATCCATCTTCTCCTTTCCTTTTGCTGTATTTGTTGTTGCTGGAGCTTGCTGGGTGTCCTGTATAGTTGGAGCAGTAGAAGTGCCTTCTCCTGCTTGGACTGGTTGTTTGAACAAGACCTGTTGACAAGAATCCAAGTCAAGAGTTTTTTCCAGGTCCTTTACAGTCTGCCCCATTTATTCTTTCTGAGTCAATTCCTCTACTATTGATTCAGGTACCCATTCATCTTGGTTGGCAAAGTGTTGTATTTGTGGGTATGGGCAATGCTTATAGGCTAGCAGCCTATATTTGACCCTCCTAGCACTCATGAAACCTTCAGGGTCATAAGGGACCCACCAGAATCTTCTTTTGAGATTGAGTTGTTGCCCTAGGATTTGATCAGCTTCTTGCCAACCATCTTTCTTGTTCATGACAAATGGGCCTAGGTGGTTTCTGAACTTTAGGTTGGCTTTCTTCTTGGCACTGTGGAAGTGTGTCAGATCAGAGTTTATAAGCTGTCTGTAGTATTCCAGGGCAAATAGCCTCATAGGCACATATTTTGGGAGCCTGTGGGGATAGAGCTCACAACCATAGATTTTGATGACTGTGTGATTTTGGTACAAGTACCAGTCACCTATCTTGTAACTCCTGGATAGCTGTAAGATTTTCTGCATATCCTTGGACAATCTTATAGGAGGGGTCCTCTTTAAGAAGCATGTGACTGGATACACAAACTGGTCAATAAATTCACAGTATGAGTAGGGAGAATTTTGGACTTGGTGGAAGACTGAAGACCAGAAGATGACAAATCTCCTTTCTCCCTGTGAGTCTAGTTTCTTGATTGGGCACTGGAAGCAATCTTTTTGATAGTACAAGAATAGGTGATAGATGTATGAGGAATACTTGAATATTGCCTCCCTCTTCAGTCTTGACAATTGATCATGTATCTTATTGGCAATATATTTGGCATAATTGTACTTCATAGCAGGGGGCTTCACAAGGCTATATGCAGACAGCATGACCAGCACAGTTAGATCAACATGCTCATTTGTAGTGAACCCCAGCACTGAGGTTAGCATATCTACCAGCAGCTTGCCAACCTCATTGAAATCTGCATAAGAAAAAGGAGGTGGCCCAGAAGGTTGGCATTCTGCCTTCATGAATTTCCTGGCTATTGCAGCAATGTCTGTGCTACAGAGCTTGGAGCCCTCATCTAGCAAGCAGTTTATAGAGAAGGGGTATAGAAGCTGGGTCTACTTGTAGTTCAGCTTTTGGTTGATGGAATCTGGGTTTATATAAAAGAGGATTCTCCCAGATGGAGACTTCACAGCTCTGAGTTTCTGGTCATAGTTTTCTACACAGAGGTGGATGACTTCAGGGAAAATGTTCACAGAAGGCAGGAAGTAGGTGGGAAGATTGGATTCCCAGATGCCATACAGGTCACTGTTGTCCAAGTGACTATTTCTTAGCTGGCAATAAGTTTGTAAGTGATTCCTCTCTGCCACAAAGTCTGTAATGAGGGAATCACTATCCACCAGTGGCATAGCTTCCAGTTCTTTGTTAGGTGGATTCATAGAAGCTACATCCAGAGCAGCTGGAGTGGCCATTGTCTGGTTTTAGATGGATGTTTTACTGGATTTTCAAGCTTGATACAAATGCTGAGGAATGCTTGCTAATCTCTGTTTTGCAGTGAGCAGCTTGGCAGTGTAAGGAGGCTTTTACAGGCTTAATGAACTGTGGGGCACTCTATTTTGAAGAACCAGAGTGTGTTGAGCTAATTAGCTGGTTACTTGCAGGGAATTTCTTTAGCAGGGGTGAGGGAACTGCTAAATTAGTTTTCTAGCCAGTAGCTCGGCTCCTTCAATTGCTTTTTGTGGTAAAATTGTGAATTTTACAGAGGGGCACGGGTTTCTTCAAGATTTTTTGTCGTGCAGGGGTTTTACTGGCTTCTTAAGTAAATTTTAGTGGTCAATTTATCAATGGGGAGCTTTTAACAGAGTTCTTATGCAAGAAATTAGGATAGCAAAGGAGAACAGTGGGTAAAGAGGACGCCTGCGGTAAATACCTGGTTTTTATGGTGTGGGGGGCATTTGAACCGGACGAATTGCAGGTGCTCGGGTTGACAATGGAGGCGGTAACAACTTTGGCGGGTTAATTTGGTGTTTTGACCATTGCACGTCGATTTCTCATGCAGAGGAGCTCTGGAAACTATGCACAACAATGACCAATAATGGCTAATTCTCGTCTTTTATGCATGTTTGGCATATTGGCGCCTTTTTGGTGATGACATCATGCTGACGTCATCATGGGCCCAGGTACGGATGGGTGACGTGGCAGTTGATGTGGGTGCCCAGGCGGCGGTGACACGGTGGCAGGGTGGACAGGGTGACGGGTGACACGGATGCGACGTGGAGGCATGGTGGCGGCAAGGATGGGTGACGTCACGCTGACGGGGGCATGACGTCAGTGCGGGGAGGAGGTGGTAAGTGGTTTCCTCGGAAGGCCTGAGGGCGGTAAGTGGTATCGGGGGGGGCAGCGAACACCGCGGGAGGCCGACGCGTGGCAGGGGTACGGCGGCAATACCGCCCATCCCCCGGACGCAAAAGGTCGGGCGGCTTCTCCACAGGATTGACCGCCCACCGTTAGATGGGTGGGGTCAATGATCCTGCAGTGGGCGGCGATCCCAATATGACGGCGCGTTAGGTAAGGGGGACCCGCCCCAATATTAAAATAGGTTTAATTAAATCGGGCGCGGGGGGGGGTAGAAACTTTAGGATATAGGTTTTTATGGGTTAAGCGCGCATTTTATTTAAATGTTTTTATTTAAAAAACTTTATAATAAAATGGGTTTATGGCGGAAAAAAGGGGTACATGGGCAAATTAGGGCGGGGTTTCAGATTTTTTGGGTTTTAACCATAGTTTCTTGAAAGAAGCCATAGTTTAGGGACAAAGGGGTTAATACCAACCCCAGATAGGTTAATATTTCCCCAAGGAAGGGTTATGTAGCTATAATGCTAGGGGGAGGGTTTTTTATAGATATTTTTTGGGAAATTTTTCATAGATTCTAATAGAATTAGGGAAAGGGGGGAGTTAGGGAGCTAAATAGTACATTAGTGGTTAATATGGCTTTGTGAGGTGAAGGTAGGGGTAAAGCTAAGTTCTAAGAGGTAAAACTTAACTTAGGAATTCTAAGGATAAATGAAATGATGAGAAATATTCTTTACACAAAAAATGTGGCTTCTTTTCATGTTTGAACTTCATGGTTTGACCTAGTAGTTTGTCATGAAGTGAAGTGGAACTGGACACTTGAGCAGATCTCAAGGCCCTTGGGGGTGTTATTAAATGATGTTTGGGGGAAAATGGGGAAATTAGACATGCTTCCAATGCTTGTCCTCCTCTCTCTACTTTTGATGCCAATACCCTGAGTGGCATGAGTTTTTGCACTTAGTAAGCCAATTGGTGATGGCCCTCCATTTCTACAACCTTGCCTTACTTACCCATCCTAGTAATCCTAACATTTTTTTCTTCATTTTAAAGTGAGTGCACTTGAATTAGCAGACCCTGATTGTCCTCTTTTTCTTTTGACTTCCCTCCTATCTAAAACCTACCCTTATTTCTTCCAAGGCCCCAGATTAAGCAGTTGGGCACCTTTATTTCTCTACCTAGCTAGTCATCTGCCAAGCTTGAGCTGTTTGGTCAGGGAACATTCTCTATTCTGCAGCAAGCAATTTAACCATGGCATGGTCCAGTTTAGACTATTGGGCCATCCATCAAGTATGATTAGCAGCAGTATTTGTAGAGCATGATACTGCCCAAAATATAGTAGTGGCATTTTGACTGGCCACTTTCCTGGTCTTTAGTTTGGGGTTCATTTTCACTTTTTCTTGACCACTTGATTTTCTTGCCTTTTGATTATTCTTTTAAGGCATACCCTCTTTTCATTTTTTAATTTTTATAGCATGTACACAAAATGTGGAACCTTTGCAGCCTGCAATGATGAACATATTTAGCCCTTCCACTTTCAATCATGAAAGATGAAACCTATTGGTATAGGAATCTAACATATATATATATATAATTTTTTAATCATATGTCGTTCATGGTTTTTGGAGATCCATGTTATATTTGCACAGAAGTTTAGATAACATTCAGATATCTAAGCACCAAACAACAACAACATTGATATTTTTCTTTCACTCAGCCTCTAACATATTGCATTTGTCTTCATCAATGTTATTCTTCCATATGCTATCCACTTATGACATTTCCTTTGAAATATTTGGTGCATTAGCTAGTTATAGGTCATTTATATATTATAAATGTCTTCAGTGTTTCACTTCTAATTGAGTATTCAACTGAACATATTGATTCTCTACAACATAATTATTCTCCACCCACTTTTCATAACTTCCATAACCATTAGGTAGGGAGAATCTTCGATGTTGCTTTGCTTGTTTAGTAAAATATTTATGAGATTTTAATTTATTGAAAGTTGTAGAATTTACAATTTATGAAGTTTCAAGGTCTAATTTTTAGAAGTCTAATTCTTTAAAGGGTGCTAGCTTAACGGAAGAGCAACTGCTTTACAAGTAGAAGGTTGGCGGTTCGATTCCATCATGTCGTGACATCCATATGGAATGGCGACAATCATTTTTTGGTGATGGAGGCTCTTTTGACAATCACAATTGAGCTTTGGTGACATTTTTTTATCCTCACCAAAATATGAAATGCTGATGGTCAATGAACGCCACCATATATACGCATCAATAGTGATGACCCTCAAAGGTCTGTAACCATAGATTGTTGTTTTTGATATCAAATTATGACGATCGATGTCTGTCATTATAGTCATTATTTGTGACAAACCTTGAATGTCACCACAACACCTATAATTCTAGCAATGCAATTTTTGGTGACGGTCTATAAACGTCACCATATATATGCACCAATAGTGATTGCCATGAAAGATCCATCATAACAAATTGTTGTTATTCATATGAAATGGTGATGGTCACTATCAGTCATTATAATCAATATTCATGACAGACCTTGAATGTCACCATAACACCTATACTTTTAGCGATGCCACCTTTGGTGACGTTTAGTTTTTGGTGACAGAGGCTATGGTTCGTCAACACTACTCATATGAAATGGTGAAAGTTTCTATCCATCATTATAAATCATTATTGGTGATGGAATTTGAATGTCACTATAACACCTATACTTTTGGCGACGCCACTTTTGGTGACGGAGGCCATGGTCCATCACCATTGCTCATAGGAAATGGTGATGTTCGCTATCCATCATTATAAATCATTACTGGTGATGGACTTTGAATGTCACTACAACATCTATACTTTTGGTGATGCCACCTTTGGTGATGTTCAGTTTTTGGTGACGAAGGCTCTTTTGAACGTCACCAATGAGCTTATGGTGACATTTTTTGCCCCTCACCAATGTCCTTTTTTCTTGTAGTGTATCCATGACAACCTTCTTTTCAAGACTTATATTTCTTCCAACATGCTTATTCCAAGGCATCTCATGCATTATTGGATTGCAACTACTCAACACAATTTTCTTACTTGCATGCAATCTACAATCTATGGCTTCATGACCAAAAATATTGCAAGAAAAATAATAACCATGAAAGAGTTTCTGATATTAGAAGATACCTTTTCCTTGAGAATTTTTTCCTTGAAGGGGAAATGACCTTTGTTGGTTCTTCATGAGTCTTCTGTGGTTTTTTGAATTGCTAATTCGAGCAATTATTTTCCACTAATTTCTAACTCCATCTCCTTGTTGTCACTGCTTCTAGGATTATTATTCTCTTGCCTTTACTATTGTTGTTTCTTTTATTGTTAGCTTGTTGTTTCCATTTTTCAACAAATCATTTTCCTTGATTATGTTTGGAAATTTTAACTGTATCAACTTGTATAGCTTATTCTTTCCCTTCTGCTTTCTTTGAGCTTGTTACTTCTTTGAGGCCCAAACCAACCTTGATGAGAGAGGATCTATACTTATCAAGAATCTCATCTAGAATCCGTGAAACCCCTTTGATATTGACTATTTGATTTTTATAGATCATGTCTCAATGAAAATACTTTAATTTGTAGTTTCTCACAATAATATTCCCTTTTATTGAGCTAGCTTGTGAGCCTTTCATTCAATCTATTGGCTTCTTCTTGTTGAGCATTAAGATAAAAAATATTTTTTCTCAACTTATCATTCTCAAGTCATATTCATGCAACTGATCCTTTTGCTTGAGGTTTTCTTTTGAAAGCTCCTTAATCTCTGTGAGAGCAGAGATCAAATTTTCATCAAGTAGATTATTTTCTTTGCTATCATATTTGCTAAAAGAAGCATCACAAATATCTAGATTCCTTTCTGAGTCTCTAGAATCCTCTATGGGATTGGGGAGTATTCCTTCTTCATCACTACTAGGGATTCCCTTATTATCTTTTACAAATGAACACTCATCGGATCTCTCTCATATTTATTTTTGGATTGTTCCTTCCTCTTCTTCAGAGATACCTTCATTAGCTATTGACACAAAAGTAAGTATCCCTTCATCGCTACTACTAGATGAATATTTATCCTTTTCTTTTGATAATTCATATGAATAACTAGAAAATAAATGACCTATTTCTTTGCATTTGTCACATATCAATATCATACCTTCTTAGCAACCTGGTCTCTCATCAAATTATTCTTCTTCACCTTTGGAGTGAAGATTAGAAACTTGAACATTTGAAGGATCATTGAAACTTAGAGAATCTACTTTCTAGGATGCTTTCTTCTTCCTTTTCCTTCTCTTCTTCTCTTTATCATTTCTAGCAATAGCTTTAAGAGGGTCTTATTCACTACTTGAGAATCAAGGTTCATCAACCTTCTCTTGAGCCTTGTGTCTATCTCCGTCATACATACAATGGACCTTGTCCCAAATTTACCTTGCAAATTCACAATGTCTCACCTTATCTGAGTCTAGTTTTAATAGCCCTTTCAAAATAATATTCTTGGCTTCTAAACTATGCCCATTCTTTTATCCATTCAATATGAAGCACTATATATCAACACATAAAGCCATTAAATAGGCTTCCATTATAAGCTTTTGTTGGAAATAATACTGAGAGGAGGGTGAATCATTATTATTCAAGTCAATAATATTTTTCTTTTCATACTCAAATTTATATACGCTACTTCAATGAAGGTAACCCGCGTATACACGCAACTATGTTTAAGGCAACCAGCGTATATCCAACAATCTTGTGATTTAGTTAATTCATCATATGTTTATCTTTAGTTAGTACTTCATTAACCATATAAATAGTAACCATGTGCAGTAATATCAGAACAAACCATCACACATAAGAAACACACATGAACACCAAGATTTAAGGTGGAAACCCAATGCGGGACAAAAACCACCTACTGCTTTCTTCTTTTAATATAAGAAAAATCTGTTTACAATCTTGTACTGGTGCAGACTCATACTAGTACGCAGGCACCCACCCGCAAAAGGCTACAACATTCTCTCATTCTCAAGCTTCTACTGGAAGGGAGCTACAACCCCCTAGCTCTTGTACTAGCCAATCCGTGTACTAGTATGTAGGCATCAGCCTACTGAAGGCTCCAACCTTCACTCGGTTTCCAGCTGTTACTGGAAGGGAGCTCCAACCCCCTGGATCTTATACTGGCCGATATGTTTACTAGTACGTAGGCACCAACCTACAGAAGGCTATGATCTTCTCTCTTCCTCCATTGACCATGTTTCATAAATTTTCAGATTGGATACTCCTGGAACACAACGCCATAATCTGTAGGCCATGTTTCATCCAATTTTCAAACTGGACCCATCAATAACATTGAAGCTCAAATTCAATCACCACCATAATAAAACCATCAAATACATCTACATTAACCAATCATTGAAACTCAATCATCAATATTTGAATCACCCACAATTGAATCACTGAAGCCCATCATCACTGAAGCAAATCACAATCAACCAATTTGAACATTCAGAATACTATCATCAAAACATAGTCACCAGAACATAGAGCAGAACCCATAACTCTACAACAACCATTAGAACCAACTGCAAACTCAAATATCATATTTCATAATGTATACGCTACTCTGATGAGCCGAACTAGCGTACAGATCTGCAAATACTAACTTAAAAACTTCATAGCCATTCCAAAATTCAATCATACCCAAATCACAACATTTTCAGAATAAAACACATGTCAATATTCAGATCTATACTATCCATAATCAAAAAACATAATGATAATACATTTAATGTCTTATGATTTCGATCCATCATCCATCATAAACCACATAGGTGCATCCTTAGTTCAGATCAAAAACTCATAACCTGCATACTTGATCTCACACTTCATCAGATATTCAATACTTGCTCACCTTGGTCTAATGATCTTCTCCTACTTATATAGTTTTAGGCATTTCTCAATACCATGGACCAAAACCACTTAGGATCAATACCTTGGACCAAATACCTAGGGTCAATACCTCAGACCAATACCTCGGACCAACACCATGGATCAAAATACCATGGACCAAATACCTGAGACCAAAAACTTAGTTTTCCAAGATATACACGCTTTTCCTTCTGTGAAAGTGCGTGTGTACGTATACACTACTTGTGTTCAATGAACCTGTGCGTATACGTAGCTTGGTCAAGGTGAACTTGTGTATACCTCTCTTTCTTCATTCTTTGTAGTCTGATCTGTAATTTTTTGTTGTTAACCTGTTGTATTGTGATCTTTCATCTAAGTGAGTTGCCATTAAGGACAACACATGTATCATAATACCAACAACTTTCATACCACATAATTTTCTTAATTAAAAATGGCACTTCTTCTATTGAAATCCAAACTTGACTAGCCATGTTTCCTTTTGATCTACTTTCAAGAAATTAAGTCGTTTCCTGAAGGAACCCACTCCAAAACCAACTGTTGGGAATAATGGTAATATTGAGAGGGGTGGGTGAATCAATAAAGGATAATTTTATTTTAATTCCAATTTATACTTTCATTTATTTTTTGTAATTGTTCATTTGAGCAACCACCAACATATCATGTAAATCTGCAAATGAAATCATCACGTGAACATACACAACAACATCATGAGAAATATACATTTATGAACATAGAGTATTTAATATGGAAAATCAAAAGGGAAAAGCCACCAATCTATTTTTTATTATGATGTAATCTGAGCTCCTACTATGTTACATCATCTCTTTTATGACAAATCACTCACAGTAAGCACCAACTCCCAGTACGCACTAGAAGGAAGCACCAACTCCGTTCTTTTGTAGACATCTAATCAACTTACCATGAAGCACCAACTAAAGCACCAACTTCTTGGATTTGTTGCAAGCTCAAAATTGTAGCTTCATGTATTTTTTGCAAAAACCAACTTGAAAGAGGCACCCACCTACAAGCTTAATTCAGACATCCACTAAGATGGAAGCACCAACTCACTATTTTGTAGGCTCCAACCCACACTCAATAAGGAAATTAATACTTTATGTTTCTGGATCTCACTCAACCTCATAATAGATTTGTGTTCAACACTTAATGGCCCTCTTTTCTTCTCAGTAACATATAATCAACACTCTTCTCATTTTACTCACTGTACAACATCTCAATACATTTATCTCTCAGCCCTCATACAATCTACATATAAGTTATTGACTTTGGTTGTTCAACAGTGTAACCACCCCCTCCCACATTTATCCAATTTCGTTGACCTACTAGGGTAAACACAAGAAGAAGAGTTACTATGATATGACCCTAACTCCAAGCTTCAATTACCAAAGAGGGGCCTACCACTAACAACTTACAAACATCCCTAAAGGCTTAAAAAACACTCAGGGGTCAAAGAACCACCCCAGGTGACCAAACCATAAGCTATCTAGATTTTTCACTGACTTGGGCCCACAATTGCATGCATGATAAGGTAAGGGTGTAGTTATAGGTCTCCAACCACATGCACAAGCCTCTTTCCTTGTGGTTATAGCCCAAAATATTCAGTTTAGATGGTGTGGTCCTGAGATCTGAGCCACCTTTCCAGTCCAACCTCCATACCAGTGCCATAATTACATGTAACTTCTCAGAATGATAAATGAAATAATGATAATTTTATTCATACACAACTTTAACAAGAAATTGACCTAACTAGGCCTAACCATGGTAGTCATTTCATCAAACACATGGTAAACATGTAAGTTGTAGGCCATGAATGCATATTTGATTATAGGAGTGTGAAATTTATCTGAGAATCACCAAAAAGTTCTAATTCCCTCTCATAATAACTGCAATAAAACTTATCAAATCCTTAATAAGTCAAATCAAATACCATCAAATACTTATCAAATCAAATATCATCAAATACTTATCAAATATTGAACAAGTCATAGCTAGAGCACATTACAAATCCATGCTTATAACCATCATATAACCAGATTATTACCCATGGCATAACAATAATAAAATCACTATAATAACAAGTACAAGTTCTCATAGATTACAATATGAAAATAGATCTTATTAACTTATGCAAAATCCAACCAAGCCAGGGACTTCCACGTACCACTTGACTATAGATTGGGCTGAACCAAATCTCTATTTCATCCAATCATCCTCATGCCATATTCCGAGAATGAATGTGGTATCTCAAGACATAAACAACTAGGTCTTCATGGAGATTACACCACCTCCAGCCTCAGGTTATCGCAATCTCACCAAAACTGATCAAGGTACCACAAAGCCCAAGAAAGATTGGATGCCTTAGAGTTTCAACGACATTACCTTGAGGAATTTTCCTATCTCCACCCACATGTTGAAGGTTTACCAGAGATTGAAATTCCTCCATGCGCAAACCTTGGGAATTTTCTTGAAACCACCTCACTGGTTCCAAATCCTTTCAGGAATTCAAACCTCAACCAAGAAAATAATACCATCACACTATGGCTATCCATGAAATGGAAAGGTAAGGATGAAACCAATGTCAAACGAGGCAAACCCCATGCAAATGACAAAAAATGAAACATATACACAAATGCATGTACCGTGCATTCACAAATCAGCTAGGAAATCACACATGCAACTTGTTATCTGAAAAATCCTCCTACTGAAGCTACTTGACCAATCTTCCTTGCTTGTCCTTTGTTTTCCTTTTCCGTCCTTTTCCTTCCTAACTCTAATGCTAGAGTACTCTAATAATTCTCTATGTGTGCAAGAGTATGATAGAATAGAGAGATCTCCAAAACTGAACTGACAAAAGCTAAACCAGCAAAAGCTGTGAACTGATCCTTAGAAGCCTTTTTATCATTGAGGCCTCTATTTTTCTTCAATTTTCCTCTCATGAAAATCAATGTCCCTTCATCTCCTTTTCCTCCTATTTTCCTTTATTTTCATAAATAAATTACAATCAATGTCTCTTTACTTTTGCCAATTTCCTTAGCCATAATAAACTGAAAGTGATACCCACTAGGATGTTTTTTTCCTACATTCATCTTGGAATAGGTGTCCCATTATCTTGGTCTTATTTTTCATTTATTAACCTTTATAGCATGGAATTTTAACTTGGGGTTGTTAGAAACCCATCCCCCTTAGGGGAACACCATCCTCGGTGTTATATGACACTTATGACGAACAAAACAATTGAAAACCAAAACATACTGCCTATGTAGCTTTATTACATAGCTCAATACATTACTTACAATAACAACTTGTTGAAAATCCAAAACTAACATGACAAACGTGATAACGTGACAATCATACTGCTTATTGGAGCTTTATAACATATCTCATTGTGGTATTTACAAACATATACATATATGCATACATATACCAAATTTCATTTTCTTGAACCAACAAATAATGAAGGATTCAAATCCCACATCTGATTAGCCATCTCCCATGTGGCTTCATCAGTGCCAAAGTGCTTTCCCTGCACTTTAACTTGCTTGATTGATCTGTTTCAGAGCATGAGTTGTTTCTGCTACAATATCCACTAAGGTTCCATCTGGATTCTCCTTCTGGTTCCACCTTCAATAAAAACTAGTCAATCACATGATTAGCACCCTTCACATATATTTTAAGTAATAAAACATGGAAAACATCATGTAGTTTCATTGTTGGTAGCAGTGCAAGTTGATAGGCCACTAGCCAAATCCTCCCAACGATCTCGAAAGAACTACAATACTGAGGTGTTAACTTGGCACATGATCCAATCTTCAAGGAGCTCTTCTTGGGCTTGATGCAAAAGTACACATGTTCCCCAACTTGAAACTCCTTAAATTCCATGTGTTGATATGCATAACTCTTATGCATGTCCTATGTTTCCTTTAAATTCTTCTTGACAGTCTACATTTCCTATTCCATCTCTACCAACATGTCTGGTCCAATAAATATCTTGTTCATTGGATCACTCTAGTGGATGGAAGTATTGCAAATCCACCCATAAAGTGCCTCTGATAGACTCACCTTCAAGGATTTCTAATACCCATTATTATAATCAAACTCTATTAGTGGAAGATACTCTTCCCACTTCCTTTGTTGGGGCATAACATACATCCTCAGCATATCCTCCATAATCTTGTTGACCCTCTCTGTTTGTCCATCTATCTATGAATAATAGGTTTTACTAAAAGCCAAATCTGTCCCTAAACCTGAAAATAACTCCTTCCAAAACCTAGAAGTGAACTTGGCATCTCTGTTTGATATGATCTTCTTAGGAACACCATGCAATATCGCTATCTCCCTAACGAAGACCTGAGCTACCTCACTAGTTTAATTAGTAGACTTCATTGGAATGAAGTGAGTTACCTCAATCAACCTGTCAACCACAACCATGATGGAATCATGTTGTCTAGATTTCTTCGAAAAACATGTAATGAAATCCATGGAAATGAGCTCCCATTTCCACCTTGGAATTGGAATCAACTTTAATAAACCACCCGGATACTTGCACTCTACTTTTAACTGTTGACAATCGAAATGTCTAGCCAAAAAATTAGCCACTTCCTTTTCCAAGTTCAACCAGTAGTAAAACTTCTTCACGTGTGTTAAAGTATTTTGATATCCTAGGTGACCTAAATATGGCTCGACATGAAATTCCCCCGCAATAAGATTTTTGAGTTCAATGTTGTCTGGCACATAGATCATGTCCTTAAATCTCACCAAAAATGTCATGAGATGATAATCCACATCCTGATCACTTGTACTCTGTTGTTGTAACCTATGATTAAGTTCTTGGTACCTATCATCCTATTTCCCTACCTGCAAGATACACTCCTGTAAGTTTGTCTCATATGAAATCATAGTTACAATGTGATTTCCCTGCACTCTTCTGCTAAGAGCATCTACAACCCTGTTCTATTTTCCCTTGATGTACCCAATTTTGAAGTCAAACTCATTGAGCATGGGAAACCATATGGCTTGTCTAACATTCATATTAGGTTGTTCAAACAATTATCTCAACCCACTATGATCAATAATCAAAACAAACCTCCTTCCAAGAAGATAATGCCTCCACACCTTCAATGCATGAATGATCGCTTCGAACTCAAGATCATGAGTCACATAATTTTGCTTGTGATCATTCAATTTCCTTAATTTGTAGCATACCACCTATCCCTCTTGCATTAGGACTCCACCATGTCCTCTCTTGCAAGAATATGTTCACACCATGAAATCTTTATCTGGATATGCAATCTTTAGAACTTGAGCATTTGTAAGCAACTAATTCAACTGCTAAAACATGGCTGCACATTCCTCTGTCCATTCAGCTTCTTTCATTTCTTATGAAAATACTTTATAAGATAAGAAATATGTGAGAAGTCTTGATGAACCTCCTATAATATCATATTAACCCTATGAATGATCTAACCTCCTCCAAATTCTTAGGAGTTTCCCACTCCATGATATCTCTAATCTTTTTCGGGTCCATCATCATACCTTCTTTGGAAACAACATGTCCTATGTAATGAAATTTAGTCTGAAAGAAATTGTGCTTACTAAGCTTGGAATACAATTGATGTTCTCTCAATAGTATATTAGGTGTTTTGCATGCTCTTTCTTATTCTTAGAATATATCAATATATTATCAATGAATACTATCACAAACTTGTCTAGATAAGGATGCAACACACTATTCATCAAACACATGAAAGTAGTTGGAGCATTAGTCAAATCAAAAGTAACCACAACAAACTCATAATGCCCATACATGGTGATAAGCCCCAAAATTGGTAACTTGTAGGGCTAATTTGGCCTAATTATCCTTGTTCAATCCTTGTTCAAATCCTTCATTTTCCATAGCTTATGCATTATTTTCATTATGTTTATGTCATTTGTACGAGTAAGGGTAGTCACTCTTCCTAGGTGGATAACACGTGCTTATTTCAGATTTTTTGACACATGTTGGAGAAAAATTGAGCAATCATGGGCTAAAAGACAGCCAAGCCTGAGGTGAGGATTCCTAGGGGGTTGTCTATGGCATTAAATAACCCTTCCTTGGGATCTTCACCCCCAACTTCGAGCTCCAAAGACCACCAAAACCGAATCTAGAAGGCAGCCAAGCAGATTTTAGAAGGGACTATCTAACTCACAGTTTGGACAGCCGAGTTCCACAGATTGAGGAGGCCAGCTAGGTCCCTTGTGATGTATAAATGTTGAGGCCTCAACCTTCGTAAGGGACTTTTGAAACTATTGTGTATTTTGCACCTCAATGCTGCCAGTCCTATTTTGTTCTTTTGTAGTCATTTTTGGCATCACTCTTATGATTATTTTTTGGTAATGAGAAGCAGTTCGATTTCCTATCAAATTTGAGTTTTTCATAGGAGCCATAGCTCTCAGGGTTGGGCCCAACCTGAGAGCCTAGGGCCTCCTTTCTGTACTGTTACTATTCCTTTACGTATCATTGTTTCCCTTGATGCATTTGAACATATTTCTGTTAGGCAGATTTAGTTATGTTTCTTGGATAGATCACTGTTTATGAATGACATTGCTTCAGGTGTTTTGGTAGGATAATAACAGAAAAAGCTTCAAAGAAAAGGGACAACCACACTCTGGTTTCACCTCATCCTTATTGGATCAGGGGCTGGAATTGAAGAAATAGTGCTGCCCCAACAAAAACACTAGTTTGCTTGACCATGCAATCCTTAGTGTACTGTTTTCATTTACAGAAATCAGTTATAAGTTTAGACATCTAAAATGTTTCTCTGCATAGTTGATGTACATGGTTTACTCTCAAATAAAGCTATTGTTCATTCATGCTGTTGATAGGTAGACTAGATTAGCTCAGGTTTTGATCATTTGCAAGACTTTGTTGATTTGGTCGAAGTACACCGTGCAGGGCGTCTCCTCCACTCTTTCATCCACCCAAAGCATCATCTGAGCCACCTATTCCATCTCCTAGCTGAGTTCCTCGTCTCCCATCTATCCTTTTTTTCCACGTAACCCTACCTTCTTGCTCAATCATTGCCTTAGCCTTCTTCAAGCCAAGTCAGCCTTCTACAACTCCTCACCACTCCATCCACCAGTCCCTAGGCAACTTTAGACCCCTATCCTACCTCCAGATCCATCCATGCACCTTCCCTCACTAACCCATCCTCTAAAAACCAATTTTCAAACATCCTGTAGAAATTTCTGAACATCTTGTAGAACCCCTGCAGACTTCCTGTAGAAGCTCACAAATGAGGTTTCTTGATAGCCAAAGTTTGTGAAACTCTCTAGAAGAGTGTTAGGGACTCCTTAGACCCCCTCTGAACCTTTCCAACCTTTCCAAGCTTTTCTCCTCCTTGATCCACCCCTGCACAATAAAGCACATTTTAAGCACATGCATGAGAAAATTGACAACTTAATCAAAAATACAAAAAAGATGTTTTCTCAGGACAAAGGTAGTCTAAACACATGTATTTCACCTTCATAAAAATAATTGCATCTCTTTCAGTAGTTTGCACTCTCATCTTTGCATCAGTGGGACTAGCTGGTAGAATTAGGGTTTGCTAGGGTTTGCACTTTCCTTCAGTCTTTCAACCTCTTTTCACAAGTAGATTAGCTTCCTTTGAGATAGCTTTCATCCATCAATTAGAAAGCTTCTTCTAAGAGCTCATAGAAGTTGGCTAAATCCCCTATAAGACTTGTGCCAGCTGACCAAGTGACTGCTGTGGCAAGAGCTAGTACTTGTGCATACAACACCGTCGCTTCCAAGTTAGTAACGAACGACCAGGTTGATAAAAGTAAGGAAGGGAGTCCCAAGAGTTGCAGCATTATTGCTGCAATACTGGAGCTCACCAGGTATGTGATATATTCATGGACATGTATTTGCCAGGTATAACAATTGGTGTCTAGTTATAGTTAGATATGTCAAGGGAATTGGAGGCCCTTGAGACATGGCACAAATGTGTTCGGTTACAAGACAATGTGCTTGACATAACATGGTAAGGTAATCAATGTATTGTTATGTTTATTTATGTAACAACAATTATGTGTTTATGGAATTATGATGCAAGGGATTGCATGGAAAAGAGACTACCATGAAATCTCAAAGAAGTTTAAAGTTGAGATTTCCCTTGGAAGCATTGGAAACCATGGGGATTGAGTCACGGTGTCTATTCTCAGTCTTATGCTTTTCATATTTTGCAACTATTTACGCTTGATTACGATTTTATTTGCGTCTTGTGCATGGCCATGCCACTTTGTTTGTGGTGTCATATTTTTGTTGGTTTTCTTCTTGTTTGATTCTTGGTCTTCCTTTTATTGTTTTTAGAGTCTTGGGAATTGGCTGGGAAAAGAGGAAAGTTAGTGGAGCTCGGGGAGAGTTGAATGAAATCTAATAGGTAATGTAGGACTCATATGAAGTTGGTGCATGTATAAGGGTAGTTGAAGATAAGAGTATGACAACTAGCTAGACTGGTTGGGTCCATTGGTCTAAATGGAAGATGGCAATACAACCATGGGAAATGTAATAAAGAAAGGTAAGGTGAATAGATTTGAGGCGTCATATGCCATGGATATGTTGGGATGATATCTGGTAATTATATTGTGATCATGATTATGTTGATGTCTATATATGTATACATGTATGTATGAATGAATGTCATGTCTAACAGGGTCATCATGGATCATGAATGTTTTATGCTAATGTTTATATGTACACATGTATGTATGTATGTATGTCATTGTCTGACTATATCATTATTGTTTTATGTTGATGTTTATGTGAACATATGTGTATGTATGCATATCGTTGTCTAACAAGATCATGATTGTTTATGCTAATATATATATAATAGTATATCTATATTTAGTATGTTATGTATGGTATGTATGTATGTATGTAGTTATGTATGTATGTATATGTATGTATGTATGTATGTATGTATGTATGTATGTATGTATTTTACTATCCGATAGAGTCATTAGGGATCATTTTTGTGGAAGAACGATTGCTTATGTAGGTGAATGGCATGAAGAGGTTCCTGATCTTATGAGGAATCAATTGGGAAGAGTAGCCCTTATAAATCTATGAGGTCAATATCACGTGGTTATGAGTTGATATTATGTGATTATATTATGTCTATGTTATGGGTAGGCTATACTGAGGGATGCATCAACAAAATGAAAGTAGTGTGGTCTATGACATGCTAGGATAAGCATGGATGGTAGAGAGACACTCAAAGAAAGGTTTCTTGGTAGAGACAGTGTGGTTTTGGATGTTTGGTACTACTGTTGTGCATATGTTGTGTATGTTGTACACGTTACATCTATGATGTTGTGTGCATGCAATGTGGTGTATATATAGTGTGTGTACATGTTGTTTATGAAATGTTATGTATAGGTTGGTACATATAGTGTTGTGTGAATATTGCATATGCAATGCTGAGTATAGATGGTGCTATGTACATGTTGGATATGTAGTGTTGTGTACATACTGTACTATGCGCATGATGGATATGCGGTGTTGTGTGCACATGGTGTTGTTTGCATGTTGGATATGTAGTGTTGTGTACATATGGTGCTATGTACATGTTGTATGTGCAGTGATATGTACATATGGTGTTGTGACCATGTGGCATCATGTACTTGTTGTACATGTGGTACTGTGTGTAGGTGGTGTTGTGTACATGTTGTGCATATGGTGTTGTCTAAATGTGGTGTCATGTACATGTCATGCATATGGTGATGTGTATGCCTGACATTGTGTACAAGTGTACAACTGGTATGATGTACATGTGGCATTGTGCAGGTGGTGCCGTGTACATGTGATGTTGCATACACATTGTGCAATTGGTTCTGTGTATAGGTGGTACTTTTTACATATTGTACATGTGGTATTATGTGTATGTCATACATGTTGTGTTGTGTACATGTGGTACTATGTATGTGCATTGTGTAGTCATGGTATCATGACATGTGTATTCATTTTGTTGTACACTATGTACATATTTGTATTTTTTTGTACACTAGGTGTAGGTGTATGTATGTATTGTGTTGTACACTGGGTGTAGGTGCATGAGTTGTATTTCAAGTGTAGGTGCATATATTTCATGGTGTTGTATCCCGTGTGTGGTTGTATGTGTTGATGCACACTATGTGTATGTGTACATAGTTGAGGAGAAGGCACTAGATGTTTTTCGAGAGTGGAAACTGTTTCAGAGTGCATATGGAATAAGGACAAAGGTAGAAGCTAAGGATTGATTACAGGATAAGTATCAATATTTTATTTTAGTTTTATTATGCATGTGATTTATGATTTTAGTCTATGTTGATTACATGTGATCTATGATTCTGATTTATGATGATTGCATGTGATTGATTTTGATATATGATGGTTGTGTTTTGAGCTAACCTAATATGATATTTTTATGAATGTTGATTTGGTCAAAATGCTAGTTTGAATTTTTGTGACAAGAAGTAACCAATATTGTAAGTGTACATTATTGACAAGCTACCAATGAGGTATGATGTGAATTTATTTCAATTTATTTTAAATCTAATGGAAATTATGTTCTTGGTACGGGAATGCATGAACATGCCCTTTTAGGTGGTTGAAACTAACTAGAAGAATTAGCAGTGTCAGTGAAAGGAATTGGAACATGCAACACTATGTTGGTAAAGCACTTTAGGAGCAAGGCCATTGTGGGACATTGGTACCCAATAGTGTCCATTGACTTCCATGAGCATGATATGAAAGATATGATGGTTTTAAGGCAAGTATATGGATTGGTTTGTGTATATTATAATGCGAGGAAGCCTTGGCATGGGATGGACTACCTGGGATGTGGGTGTTGGTGGAACTTGGAAGGTGTGTGACTACACCGAAGGGGTGACTAGATTGCCTGAGGGACTATGTAGCGGAGAAGGGAAGGCCAGGGATATATTTGTTTTGGTCATTATCATTTATAGATGGAATCAAATGCACACTCGGAGTGTGTCCTAGAACAATGAGCCGGTAACTGTTCATTGAGAGGACAAGTGGCACAAGATTATAGCGCTGGACATTGGATGGAGATTTGACCTTGTAGTGGATTCTAGACTTCTTGGGAAGGAGGTGAATCCTGGTATTACTTTGAGGGTGGAGATGTGAACATCTAGATTCCCTTATTATGGACACATGCATTGTATCCTTTTATTTTCCGGTTGAGAAAATGTTTATGTGTGTATATGTGGTAATTATTGTAAATACTGTAATGAGTTGTGTTATAAAGCTCCAATAAATAGTATGTTTGTCATGTTTTAGCAGATAGTCATTGTAAATATTGCAATGAGTTATGTTAAAAATTTCCATGGGAAGTATATATTTTTTTCAACAACCTTATTGGTTATAGGTGTCATTGAACACCAAGGACGGTGTTCCCCCAAGGTGGAGGGTTTTGTAACTACCTTGGTTAAAAATCCATGTAAAAATATATAATACCACGGTCACGGGACACATATTCCAAGCTGAATGGTGGGAAAAGCATCCTAGTGGGTGTTCATTCAATTTATTATGGCTAAGGAAATTGGTAAAGGAAATGGAAAAGGATTTGGAAAGACATGATGCATTTATTGGCATATTATTTATGAAAATAAAGGAAATTAGGAGAAAAGGGAGGTGAAAGGTCACAAGTTTCATATGAGGAGGAAAATGAAGGAGAATAATGGAAACTGATGGAAAATGAAGAAAATAAAGGCCTCATTAATAAAAAGGCTTTTGAGGATTAGTTGGCAAGCTTTTCTTGACAGGTTTTAGTGGAGCTCTCTTCCATTCTCTCTCTCATACTCTTGTACACTTAGAGTTTTCTTGGAGAAATCTTGGAGAGTGTGGAATACTTGGATGCATGGAGTAAGAAGGAAAAGGAAGATCAAGAAATCGTAAGAGGACATCATAATCAACAACTACAACATGTTTTTCTTGCAGGTACCGAGTTGCATGTATATTTTCCTCACTAGTTTTAATATGAATGGCATATGCATGTGGTTTATTCGTCATGATCTTTCATTATCATGGAAGGTTGCCTGGATTGACATAGGATTTTCCTAGCCTTGGCATTTCTTCGATAGTCATGGTGTTGAGGTTTCATTTCCTTGTTTTTCTGGTTGGTTATCATGTTTCCTTTAGCTTGGGTTGAGTTACTAGTCCTAGAAGCATTGGTTGAAAAAATTCTCTAGAAGCCCTTGGTGGGTTGAGTTACTAGTCCTAAAACCCCGGTTGGACAAACGCTCTGGAAGCCCTGCGACAGCTGTGGGTTGAGTTACTAGTCTTAGAAGCCTTGGTTGGAACAAATGCTTTGGAGCCTTGGAAGACTTGGGTAGAGACCAATACATTGATGGTTTTGTGATGTCTGACAATGAGGTGGAATCATTTTTTGATGGGTTGAGGTGGTTTGGCCTTTAGAAGCCATGGATGGTTTTGATTGACGTGTTTTATGAGATCCCACATTCATGCTTGGAATATGGAACGAGGGTGACTGGCTGAAGAGAGATTTGGGTCAACCATGTATACAATCGAGTGGAATGTGGTAGTCCCATACTGTATTGGCCTTTGCATCATTAATATGAGGTTATTTCTCCTTATTAATTCATGAGTATTACACTGGTTTATATGTGGATTATATGGTTGTAGTTTCCTTGATATTTCCATTGTTATTATGCCCATTATAAGCATGTATTATGATAGTGATGATGGATGGATCTCCTCATGTTTTGATTTGTAAATGAATAAAAAAATGTATCTATGACCTAATATATGATAATGCAACTAATGATATAAGAGAATGATGTTTCTTAGCAATTCTTAGATAAATTCAAGACCCCTATGCTCAAATATATTGTTTAAACATGTAGATTGCATAATTGTGACATGTTTGTGAAATGCTTGTCATGGCAAGTAGGGGTCTAGTCAAGGGATTGTTGAAGTAATTGCATTTGTATCATCATTCCATTGTTATCTTTATGTCTTGAAGGTATCATTGAATTCTGGGCAGTGACCTCGGCTCTAGGCCTGAAAAAGTGGCTCAAATCCTAGGGACGCTGGCATAGTAATGGGTAGAAAAGTCCCTCAACGCGGGCATGTCATGCTGTGGGAGAATCCATAGCCCTATGGATGCATAATTCCCATATCATGGGAGCATGTGGGGACTAAATGGTCTAAAAAGTCAGGGGGACTTAGGGGTTGGTTACCTGAGAGGTTGGGATGGTTCCTAAGAGTCTTGTTGCTGATGTGGAAGGTCTGTATGGTGTGTTTCCATCGGTTCCTCTTCCTTAAGGTGAATTAGGAGGTTGAATCATATCATAATAACTTATTGTCACATGTTTAACCCGGTTTACTGGTGTTTTAGGAAGTTTTAGTGTCTACGGATAAACGCTTAAACCCCTGGACTAGTAGCTAAGTCTAAAACAACAGTGCAAAGCATTCTCTACTTTTTATATAACCAATAGATTAAATAAGATAGTAAAGAAGCTTACCTGAAGCTTTCTCTTACTCCTTATCTCCCTTGACCAATTCTATTGCTCCTTTCCATTCTTAATCTACTTGAAAAGTATTTGCACATAGACAGAAGAAAAAAAACGATCAAAGCATATGATAACGATCTATTAATTAAACATAGAATAGAATCAAGTACATAATACACATATGAAAGCATCAATGAACAATACAAACATATGGAAAAGGATTTGAACACTTTATTAGTAAAAGGAAAAGTTACAACCCAATTTACCTGATTTAGTGTCACTCCTCTAGTTCAATCCCATCCTCTACTCATAACAAGCAAGACATTTTGACATCATTACAATACTTGAAACCAACTCAAGTCTCATACTAACAACATCTCCCTATAATTCAATGATTTCCATCGCCTGATCACTTAGAGGAGTGGTATTTTTATAGGTGAATGAAGGAATTTATGCAATAAATGGTGATAATTAATGCCCTCCCAAATTTAGGATTTAGTTCCATGGAGGAAGGGATAAAGGGATTGATGTTCCTTAACTCTCTCCCTCATCCAATTTCGAGCCCAAAGGAGTGGATAGCCTTAGGAAACTTCTAGAGGCATCATATGGATAAGAATATTCCAAAACCCAATGTAGATTTCACTCAAATTCACCCAATGTAGGCCAAAGAGGGCTCAAGTGCACTATAATGCACCTTAGCAGTGTACTAGGTTGCACTACAGTGCACCCTAATAAGGGCCTGCTTGCGCTGATCTTCTTAGAGACAATTTTTGGATGATTTCAGTCATGGAATCTCTTGGGAAGGAGGCATTCTGATGGTTGAATTCATTTAGGGCATGTAACAACTGAATTAGGGTTTGATGGGCCTTAATAGTACTGATATGTAAGTTGCAGTTGATGTGCCCAAATGGATCTCTAACAGTTTCCCCCTAAAGCATGAAGTGGTAAATATGTATGTCGAGTGAAATGCTTCACTATGTGGAGAGGAGGTTTCGAAGTATAAGGTGACCTGCATCAATTACAATACATATATCATGATAATTTGATTTTTTCTCATGAACTCACCAAGGGAAGGCATACCCATGCTCAGCTTATAAACTTTCATTACATGCACAAATATAGTCAGCTATAGATATAGACCCATGAATGGATGACCATGAATGTAAGGCCATTGTACATTTGATTTAGTACTCCTGAAAATATCATAGCTCGGATAGATGAAACTAGATCTGGGGTCTTCAATCTTGTTCAATCTTTTGCTCAAGTACAAGTCTAACCATGTGAATAGATGGTCTGAAGTCGAACATGGGAAGACATCATCTGATTACTAGCCAATTATGTAAGCCGTTAACAGACGCGAGAGGAATCACCGATAATGATGATGACCCTCAAGGTACTACAATACATTTTGCATGGTGTGAATAAATGATTTGATGTTGAACACCATACAAAGTCTTTCGGTCAAAGGCTAATGATGTCAACCTATCGCTGAAAGCGAGAAACCTGTCATTGATGTATGCAAGCCTCAAGGTACTGAAGGGGTGTTTCTAAGTCAACTTCTTGGATAATGTGCTGATGTAAAAAAGAAGTGACTCATCTTAGGAGGGCCTTAATGTATCCCACATTAACGACATGAAATGAAGTAAATGATTTCAGAGAGGAAAATCAACTGATGACAGAAGGTTCAGGAATGTCGGTCATGAAAATGAAGGTTTATGATATTGCAAAGGATAAAGGTTGAACTGAATGACTTCTCTTGAACATGTCGACGACACTAAAATGAATTGGTAACATTGACCCAAAACATAGTAATGGATGGTATGATAGACCAATAGTGTGATAACCATCAAGCTGAATGACCCAACCCACATAGTCATGGTGATGAGGTGAAAGTGTCATGTTTAAGAGCGACTTGCTACCATAAATTATTCTCCCCTTTTCCCCATATTTCCTAGTCATTGCTGACCAGTACCTCTTTATTTTTATCAATCTTGAGGAGGATAACATATTATTATTGTATAATTCCACCCTTCGGGTGAATCTATCGTTATTTGATGCTTTAATGAGTCTAGCGAAAGTGAAACTTGGTCTTGTCTAGATGGACAAGTTTGTTGCTATTTGATGTTTTTAACTAGTTTAACAACAAATATAACTCGGTCATTTTCATGTTTAGAGAGTTTGAAAAGGGACAAAAAGGAAACTCCACAAGTTCTTTTTCATAAATTAATCTCTCAAGCCCAAAAAAGCATAAAATAATACAAGAGAGATATCATTTCCAATCCATTAACGAGCTGGGAAGGACAAGCGCTCGACAATCTTTTCATATTTAGAGAGTCTGAGAAGAGCTTAAAGAGGACTCCAGTTTGAGGAACGCGTGGTGTCTAGGGTAGCAACTAGTTTCATGATGTTGGAACTTCTCAAAACATGTTGATTTATGTGAGGAGGCTGGCTAATAAGGCCACTCATTGCAATTGTTCCTCAAAAAGGGTAAAACAACCAAGTGAAAGCGTATGATCGACCAAAGGAATGGTGGCGATGGGATGAAAACAACCAAGGCTCATCTGATGAAAAAGGATGATAGAATGGCAATCACAATGGTTAAAATGGAAATGGGTTCATTTTTACACAAGCTTGAACCATAGGGAACTATGCTTGGATTTAGTTTCATGTTTACACAAGCTTGAAACGAAAAACTATGCTTGGATTCAGTTTCACTTTTATACAAGGTCGAAATGAAAAACTATGCTTGGATTCATTTCATTTTTACACAAGCTCAAAATGAAAAACTATGATTGAGATTGGTTTACATGCCCCCAACATGATGAAAGGGAGAGTCTACTGTAACTAGATGGAAGTCACTGCAGTGAAGTAGGATGGTTAGCCAACACCTTTTTAGCTTCGTCCAGATAGGGAAAAAGGTGAATGGGGTGATTCCCTTTAGATAACCTATAGGGAAACTTAACTTTACTACTAGTTGCATGCCCCCCAAGCTTCATTACATTCACCGAAGTAGACTACTCGTGGCTATCAGGTGGATGGAATGAAGGTTCGTTTACGAGATCAAATGAAAGACTCGACTGGGATTTTACGAGATCTAATCAAAGACTCGACTTGGAACTTGGGACCTTGTTTCATTTTTTAATGAGGTTGACACGAGACCAAGAACTATCCTCCTACTCCTTTGTTTCATTTTTTAATGATGTTGACACAAAACTAGGGACTATCCTCATATCCTTGGTTTCATTTTTCAACGCGGTTGACACAAGACTAAGAACTATACTCATACTCCTTGGTTTCATTTTTTAACGAGGTTGACACAAGACCAAGAACTATCCTCATGGACCTGTTTCATTTTTTAACGAGGTTGACACAGTAAAAGAACTATCCTCATTTTCCTTGGTTTCATTTTTTTAACGAGGTTGACACAAGACTAGGAACTATCCTCATAGACTTGGGTTTCAAAATTCATAAGAGGTCATGAAGGAGAGATCTGGTTCCAATGCCCCCAGTACATGATGTACAACATCACTGAATTGATCGTCAATTGATGTACGTATGGAATAGGTTGCCACATAGTTAACCCATGGCAGGGATGATACCATTGGTACAAAAGGACCATTTAGGAAAGATGGTTGACTGGGAGCCATATTTGGACCGGGAAATGAAAGTTGGTCAATGGTGAAAATTCTGCCCTCTTGCGAGAAACAAATCACTCAAAAGAGTGTTGAAATAATAGCTCCCATGTCATAAACATAGTCACAGCCTAGAAATAAATTGCAATCTAATGGGCCTAGGACTACCATCACATTCAGTGATCCAAATTGGATCCATGAAAAATTATTATAGTTCTATGACTGTATCAAATTAGGACACACTTCAAAAAACTTGTGGACAATGAGCTATCAGGAAGACCTCTGGACAGTGGCAATTTGTAGCCAACAAGGAACAACGAGGACCTTGGTCAAAGCATGCTGACTGAGACCCATGGAGACCACGCAGGGCACAAACTAGCAGTTAGGAAGTCTGGATCAGAAAACGGAGGCTGCTTCTAATTGTGCATCGCTGGGCGAAACCCCTCGAGAAGGGAAGGCCTCGAGTGCTTGGTCATAAGGAAAGCCAAAAACCATGGGAAAGGCGCTAAAGAGAAAGGCAGGTCCCGCGCTCCAAAACCAGTGGAATATCAGAGGCGTTTTGGGTGGTAAGTGGAATTGTCAAGAGACCCAACAATTCCATACAACAAACAACGTGTGCTCGGCAGATGAGAGAGAAAACCACCTCTCATCGTAGGCTAACATCCGAGCAAGTCAACCGCGCGATAAGAGCGAACACCGTAGGATCTGGGGGCTCTAGATCTAACGACGGAGAATGTGCCTAATGGGAAACTAGATCTGGAGGGAGAATTAAGCGACGGTATATAAAATTCTAAAGTCCGATTTGACCACTAAGCTAGCGAATGAATTATTACACAGAGTAGTCGAAATACCGAACTGTTGAGGAAGAGATGGTGCAGTTCATGAGAGGACAAGTGGCCACTTCCCTGTGAGACACAGAGGCAAGGAACTCCAAAAAAACAATAGCAGGCGATTCGAAGGGGCAGAAGAGGAAACGAACAGTCATGAGATGTATTGGCTTTAGGCCATGAATAGATAGAGAATAATACAGAAAAGAGAAAAAAACACTATCAGAAAGAAGAGAACAGTGAGGAAGGAGACAAAAGAGACAAAAGCAGATGTAGAGAGCCGAGCTGACCTATAGACCTAAGGAAACATCAAGCAGACAGAAAGCTTGAGAGGTTCAAGAGATCCCTGTGAGGATATCTGCCAGGAATTGAGTACTAAACTAGACTCATCCCATCAAAAACTGTTGAGGTCGAGACTTAGTAAGAAAGAGTCTATGCACTCTAGTGGCTTGGGGAATCCAAGAACCACCCTACTAAGCATCATCTGTTTCAGGAGACTCAATTTGAGCTCCTCGTTGTAAAAACTCTTCTTTAAGACATAATAAAAGAAGGTGACCGCAGAAAGCTAGACCAGAGACGTAGCCCAGGAGGATTGGGTGAACTTCTTATTAATTTGTTGTGTTCTTGTATTTGCTTACTATGTTTCTCTTACTAAATACCATTTTCCTATGTCTATGTATTTTGCAATCTTATTGATCTGTTGCCTAAGATAACATAGACACACACCAACACATGAGTCTGTAATACCTTCATTCATTCATCAATTAACTAAGGTCACTCACGAGTGATTTTCAGATCAAGTGGTATCAGAGTTCTAGGTTGTTAAGGTTAGACAAGCCTATGTTCGTTTTAGCTATTGAATACTGACTAGATCAAAGCTCAAATTAGGAGAAGGAGAGTTAGTCGAAACTAATGTTGAAATTGGGAGAGTCTATCCTCAGAAGACAATGTCAGAGGAAGGTTCTATGGGGCCAGACCCTCAATTCATAGATAGTTTCCTAGCCATAAAGTCCATGGTAGAGGAAATGTATAGGGATTTTAGGAAACATAAGGATGAAGATTCATCAGGCTCCAAACAAGATAAAGGAGAATATGAGCCTCTCTTTCATGACCACTCAAAAGGCAAAGGGAAAGAAGAAAGCTTTCTCACACCTCCTGATAGCCTCGAACATAAAAACAAGGCATCTTTGATTAAACTAGATGTTAAATTTGATTTACCTATATATGATGGAGAGTTAAATGTAGAAAAGTTGGTCAATTGGATTAGACAAATTGATGTTTATAGCAAAGTACAAAGTATTGATTCAGACAAGAGAAAGATTTAGTTAGCAAGCCTATGCCTTGGAGGCACTACCTTGGTTTGGTGGGAAGGCAAGACCTAAGCTGACATGAAAAGACATAGTAAGACCATTTCTGTTTGGAGTGAATTTGTTTCTGCAATCAAAAAGCAGTTCTATCTATTGGCCTACATGCAACAAGCCATGATGAGCTAGAAAACTCTTCAACAGTTGAAAGGACAAAGTGTACAAGGATACACCCAAGAATTTAGGAAGAGAGCATTAATTCTAGGAATCTCATTAGACTCACTTGAGACTCTGTTGAAGTACATTGGTGGTCTACACAGCTACATGAGGCACACTATCCTCATGTTTAATCCCACTAGTATAGATGAGGTATCTATACAAGCTACTCATCTAGAAGCTAGAGGAAAGAATGGAAGTCTAGAAGTTGGGAGATCATACCAACCCACTGCAAGCAAGAATAAGGAGAAAAGAAAGCTGAAATGGAGAGCAAGGAAGGATAACACTGCACATAAGAGCAAGGCTTCATGCACTCACTGTAAGAAGGATGGGCATGATGATGAGCACTGTTGGATTCTACATCTGGAGCTGAGACCTAAGAAGTTCGAGGGCAAGAAGAAGAAGACTGCTTCAACTATTTAAAAATATTTGGGGTCAAACTCAGGAGATGAAACAACTATTGTAGCCACAGGTATAAAAGGTAAGAATTCTGAAGCATCTACTAGTAATTCTACACAATCTACTATTGATGAAGAAAATGAGACAAAAATACATGAGATTTTCCATATTCAAGTTATTTCCAAACATCAAAAGATTGATACTTTTTTTGGTAGTGGCTCACAAGTAAATTTAATTTCTGAAGAAATTGTAAAGAAGTTGGGTTTACTGACTACACCTCACAAGAAACCATACCCATTAGGATGGTTAAATGATAAAGCATAACTACAAGTGACTAGACAATGCAAACTCATGTTTTCTTTTGGGTCAATATTTGTAGATGAGGTTGAGGTAGACATAATTCCTTTGGATATATATGGAATTGTTTTAGGAAGTCCTTACTTGTATGATAGAAAAGCTATCTTCTATAGAGCTAAGAACAAGTATCTAGTTGTTAAAGATGGAATCGAATACTTTGTAAGAGCTCATAAGCTCAAGAATAATTATACTTTCATAAACTCAAGGCAAATGAAACGAATGATAAATTCATACAAACAATTCTTATTGATGGTTGTAAAGGAAAAGAAACCTGATAAAACCAATGTATTTGAGGCTTGTAATGCTAAACAACAAGCTGATTTAGAAAATGTTGTTTCAGAGTACGATATCATGTTTCAAGAACCTAAAGGTCTGCCACCCAAAAAGGAAATAGTGCATGATATTATTTTGCAGCAAGATGCTCCATTGCCTAACATTGGAATGTACAGGTTGTCCACTTTAGAGAATGTTGAAATCAAGAAGCAGGTGTAGGAGTTTCTTAAGAAGGGGTTCGTTAGACCTAGCACATCACCATGTGGGCCACCAATCATTCTGGTGAGAAAGAAATATGGTTCGTGGAGAATGTGCATTGATTACTGTGCACTGAATAAGATAACAATAAAAAATCATTATCCCCTTCCTCCCATAGATGATCTGTTAGATCAATTGAAAGAAGTTGTTTATTTTTCCAAGCTAGACTTGCATAGTGGATATCATCAGGTCAGAGTGGCAGAACAAGATGCATGGAAGACTGCTTTTAAGACAAATCAAGGATGGTATGAGTGGCTGGTGATGCCTTTTGGCTTAAATAATGCTCCTAGTACTTTCATGAGATTAATGAATGGTGCACTTAGACCTTTTCTTGATGACTTTGTTATTGTGTATCTGGATGACATTCTGATATTTAGCAAAACATGGGAAGAACATTTAAAGCATGTTAAGCAGACACTAGATGTTTTGAAAAGAGAAAAAATTTATGTTAAACTCTCAAAATTTGAATTTGGCGAAACATCTTTGAATTATTTGGGACATATAATAGGGGGTGGTGAATTGAAGATAGATCCCTCTAAAGTGGCAGTCATTGTGAACTAGCCTAAACCCAAATCTGCTACAGAAGTTAGGAGCTTCTTAGGAGCAGCACAATATTGGAGAAAGTTCATTTCTAACTTTTCCTTAATTACAGCTCCCTTACATGCTTTAACAGGATTGAACAAGGTGTTTCAGTGGGGAGGCAAATAGTAGAAACCCTTTGACACCTTGAAAGAAAAGATTAATACAACACCTGTAATAGCACTGCCTGATCTTCAAAGACCATTTGAGATCCAAATGGATGCCAGTGATTATGCCATGGGAGTAGTGTTGACACAACACGGTAAACCCATATGTTATCATTATGAGACATTTAATTCTACAGTAGTTAACTATCCTACATACGATAAAGAATTGTATGCATTAGTACAGAGTGTGAAAAAGTGGAAACATTACTTAATGGGCAAAGAGACAGTAATACATACTGATCATCAAACACTTCAATATCTACACTTCAAAACTAAGTTGTAGCAATCAAGACATTATAAATGCATCTACTATACTTAAGCATAATTCTGTGTTACATGAGAGCTACATTGAACAATATGCTCAAGATATAGATTGCAAAGATGTACATGCAACTTTAAGTCAAGGAAAATAGGTAGAAGAACTGGATTATCATGTAAAGGAATGATTGCTATATCATTGTGGGAAGCTATGCATTCCACAAACTAAAAGAGTAAAGATAATTCGAGAAGCACATACTTCTCTAATATCAGGTCACTTTGGGGTAAGTAAAACAGTTGCACAACTGCAAAGATTTTGTTATTGGCCAAAAATGAATGAGACAGTTTCTGGATATGTAAGAGGGTGTACTATGTGTGCTAAAAGCAAGCCCAACAACAAAAAACTAGGCTTGTACATTCCATTAACAATTACTTCTCACCCTTGGGAAAGTGTTTCCATGGATTTTGTTGGAGGAATGCCTAAATCTAGGAAAGGTCATGAATGTATATATGTTGTTGTAGACAGGTTTAGAAAAATGTGTATTTTGATACCTTGTAATAAACATATTACAGCTGAACAAATTGCAAAAATGTTCTTTCAACATGTATGGGTTAATTTTGGACTACCCACTTCCATTGTATCTGATCGAGACACCCAATTTGTGGGGAAGTTTTGGTCAAGTTTGTGGGAACTGATGGACACCAAACTGAAGAAAAGCACAACTTTTCATCCACAAATCAATGGCCATACAGAGGTAATTAATAGGACAGTGATCCAATTACTCAGGGGATATTGCAGCAAACATCCTAAGCTTTGGGATGAACATTTATGTTATGTGCAACATGCTTACAGTAGAGCCAAACATTCTTCTACACAGAGATCTCCTTTTGAGACCTGTTTTGGTTTCACACCAAGGTCACCTTTGGATTTTGTCTTTGGTAAAGATACCAAAGTTGAGGGACATAGTGATGCGGACAGGGCAACTAGGTTCATTGAACAAATCCAAGATATCCACCAGGCAGTATAGGAACAATTGGAAAAGAGCCAAGCCATATACAAGGCAAGGAATGACAAGCATCAGATGGAGCATAGTTTCCAAGTTGGAGACCAAGTATGGTTGTACATCAGAAAAGATAGAATGCAAGGCGAAGGTAAAAAGGTAAAGCCTATCAGGTATGGAACTTTTAATATACTTGAGAAAATTGGTAAGAATGCTTTTCGCCTTGATCTACCAGCTTACATGCACATCTACTCAGTCATAAATGAAAATTTCTTGAGATTATTTGAACCTTCACTAATTGAGGATCCCGAAGAGTAGACTCAATTGCCTTCTATTGATGACCTGTTACCTGAATATCTCAACAAATTGCAGGAAGACACAGTTCTGGATAGGAAGGTGTGGACGATGCATAGGGGAGATGTTAAGTACCTTAGAATTGGGCTTAGGGGTTCAAAGTCGAGCAGTGAAAAATGGATAGAGATTGGACAAGTGAGACAATTGTATCCTCACTTAGTTGATGCTTGAAAACCAAATTTTGGTGGTCCAAAAGCTTTTAAGTGGGAAGGTCGTGATCCAAATTGGATCCATGAAAAATTATTAGAGTTACATGACTGTATCAAATCAAGACAGACTTCAAAAAACTTGTGGACAATGAGCTATCATGAAGACCTCTTGACAGTGGCAGTTTGTAGCCGGCAGGAATGACGAGGACCTCAGTCAAATCACATTGACCGAGGCCCATGGAGACTACGTAGGGCACAAACTAGTAGTTAGGAAGTTCAGATCAGAAAATGGAGGCTATTTTTGATGCACGATTAGCGCCACTGGGAAAAACCCCTCGAGAAGGGAAGGCCCCGAGTGCTCGGTCACAAGGAAAGCTGAAAACCATGAGAAAGGCCCTAAAGTGAAAGGCGGGTCCCACACTCCAAAACTGGCGCAATATCGGAGGCGTTTTGGGTGGTAAGCGGAATTGTCAGGTGACCCAGCAATTCCATACAACAAACAATGCGTGTTCGGCAGATGAGAGAGAAAACCACCTCTCATCATGGGCTAATGTTTGAGCAAGTCAACCATGTGATAAGAGCTAACACCATAGGATCAAGGGGCTCTAGATCTAATAGCGAAGGATGCGCCCGATGGGAAACTAGATCTGGAGGGAGAATTAAGCGATGGCATATAAAATTCTAAAGATCGATTTGACCACTGAGCTGGAAAATGAATTATTACATAGAGTATTCGAAATACTGAACCCTTGAGGAAGAGCTAGTGTAGTTTGTGAGAGGACAAGTGGCCACTTCCCTGTGAGACGTTACATAGTGGTGATGATGTAGAGGCAGGGAACTCCAAGCGAACAACAGTAGGCGATCCGAAGGGGCGGAAGAGGAAACGAACAATCATTAGAAGTATTGGCTTTAAGCCATGAACAAACAAAGAGCAATAAAGAAAAGAGAAAAAAACACTGTTAGAAAGAAGAAAATAGTGAAAAAGGAGACAGAAGAGACAGAAGTAGACGCAGAGAGCTGAGTTGACCTGTATACCTAAGGAAACATTGAGTAGATAGAAGGCTTGAGAGGTTCAAGCAATCCATGTGAGGATATTTGTTGGGAACTTAATACTAAATTGGACTCATCCCATCAAAACCAGTTGAGGTCAAGACTTAGTAAGAAAGAGTCTGTCCACTCTAGTGGCTTGGGGAATCTAAGAACCACCCTACTGAGCATCATCTATTTCAGGAGACTTGATTTGAGCTCCTCATTGTAAAAAATCTGCTTTAAGACACAATAAAATAAGGCCACTGCAGAAAGCTAGATTCGAGATGTAGCCTAGGAGGATTGGGTGAACTCCTTATTACTTTGTTATGTTCCTGTATTTTCTTACTGTGTTTCTCTTATTGTTTTCCATTTTCCCGTGTCTATGTATTTTGAAATATTATTGATCCATTGTCTAAGATAACATAGACACACACTAGCTCGAGTCTGTAATACCTTCATTCATTAATTAATTAACTGATGTCACTCACGAGTGATTTTCATATCATTCAGATAAACGATTTTTCCTCCCAAAGTAATAGGTAACTGAGGGAGGATCCCTAATGGTTGACTGGTTCCCTTGTTAAAAGCTAACATATTCTCAGTAACAGGCACAAGTGGCGACGAATCAAGTGCTTGCCAAGCAGTTGAGGAAAGGATACTCATTGATGCACCTTCATCTATAGTAGTGCCAAATACCATCATATTACGAACCTGTACTAGGATCTGGAAAGGCACATAAGAAGGAAGATGGAATCCTACCAGTTGATTCCAATCAAAGGATGTGATCAGACTACTTGGAGGGGGTACCATGGAAATGAGAGAATTTACCCCTTGAGTTACGAGAACAGAAGGATTTTCCTCCTGTCTTGATGGAACAGACGAGCTGCCCCCAAGCTAATTTGAATCTAAAGAAACAAAAAGAACTTGAGTGGTATCATATTCACTCTCTTTGGGAAAGGTATGATTTACTGAAGGTGAAATTGGGTCAATTGTTACCTTGACTTGTTGATTTAGGTGAGGCATAGACTCATAGGATTCACTTTCAGAGAGAGTGGGTTTGACCAATGGTTGATTTTGGTCAATCAATTCATCAACTAGTAAAGGATTTAGGGAGAGTTTCGCGTAACCAAATGGAAGTCACTGCAGTGAAGCAGGAAGGTTATCTAACACTTTTTGAATTCATCCAGATAGGGAAAAAGGTGAATGGGATGATTCCCTTCACATAACCTACAAGGAAACTTAACTTTACCCTTCTTTCCATGAACTTTACTACCACTAGTTGATGGTGTGTCAACAACATGATCTCCAGAAGTTGATGACATAGGATGATGTGGATGGGAAGACCATTCTTCTAAGATCTAAGGAATATCAGGACAATTTTGAAGAAGATGGTCTCCCGCACAAAGTTTGCATGGATATCAAACTTTGTGAGGCTTGATGGACAATTTCTCATCAGATGTTGCATTCAAAGCAATGGTTGCTTGGTTGGCCCTCTGCTAAATTTTTGTCTTCTTCTTCCCTTTCTTCTGCTTCTTAGCCACCTGGTTACTAGTACCAATACTTTCACTAGGAGAAGAGGAAGAAGGGGAGGAAGAAACAACCGAGGAATAAGGCAAAGGGTCAACTTTAGGAGCGGCTGGAGGTTGATTTTGTCTAGTCGTAGGTGTACTCGATTGCGGAGAAATCACGACGTTTTGAACCAAGTAGGTTGAAAAAAAACATACTGGCAAGCCAATGGTAAATCCCAGAAGGGACAATGTAGCCATATATGGAGCACCAATATTTCCAAAAGGAGGAAAAGGACTAGGATTCCGATAAAAAAGAATTCCTTGGTCAGTGGACTCCGGATTTGTCGCCATATGTTTCAACCTAAGATCAACTAAGGAGTAAGCATGGAGGATTCTATCTACGGTCAATTAATTTTATTTTAATCAAAGTAACATAACAAAAACAAAAGAGGGATGACCTAGGCAAAAGGATTACCAAGTAACTGTGAACTGTAAAATACCTCTTGGCGAACCAAGAAGTACGGGAATGCAATCTCCCCGAATGTTGTGTTCGGTGTATCACAGTGTACAAGGTAGCCTACTCAATTGCCTAAGGATGGTATCAACCTAGTGTTGTCCTCCCATATATACCTGAAAGTACGTGGAGGCCCAATTCATATATGTGTTGTCTAATGCAAAACCGCACAGTGAGAGCATTCCCATATACTTTACGTACTGTAACACTGCCCTATATACCCAAAGGTATGTGGATGATCTATGATATACTCATGTACGTGGAATGAGGTA
This sequence comes from Pinus taeda, assembly GCA_000404065.3. Taxonomy (NCBI): domain Eukaryota; kingdom Viridiplantae; phylum Streptophyta; class Pinopsida; order Pinales; family Pinaceae; genus Pinus; species Pinus taeda. Next base: position 42,171 of record APFE030006345.1, read on the forward strand.
TCACACTCGGGATGTACTGTAGACAAGTTAACAATAGCTGCTTTGTTTTTTATGAGGCTGGAACACATATCTAGCCTAGAACCACTAAATGTTCTCGTTAATGAAAATGCTCCATTAGGTAAATTGATGCTTATTTTAAGTTGATCTTGCTTAGGAATTTTCCTTTCAAGTTCACCACATGATGTATTCTGAAATTCCTAGGAATGCAACTATTATGATAAGCATTTTTTCCATTCAATTTAACAATGAAAATCCTAGCTACTAGGGATATAGCAATCAGATCTTTGACAAAGAGCAAAGAGCACATCTAATGCAATTTCCCTAGCTATTCATATCAGCACACACAAACTTTAATATGAACAACGCAAAATGCATGTATTTCTTTTCGATTTCCCTTAATGTGAATGAACAAAAAGGAAAACTAATGCAAAATCTATCAAAAAACTCTTTTCATAAAAATTACAATTTTGCGACAATGTATTTTCAAGGAAAGGAAGACTTTACAACACTTTTGTTTTCAAAGAAATGAGGAATTATGAAACTTTCAATGAAAATACTAATCATATACGCACATCAATCAATTGATCTTTCATGAATGAAGACTTTACGACAATTCAATTTTCAAAGGAAAAGACGATTTTATGACACTTTCTTTCGACAAATATCAATCAACCAAAACTAAATTTCGACTATAGATTGAAAATGAAAAAGTAAATACATAAGAAACATTTATCAATCCTAGTCTAAGTAGGTCCAGCTAAGGAGATGGTTTTTTTTTCAAAAACAAGACATCATTGACATTCAACAAATCATTCAAGCAAGAGAAAATTGGCAAAAAAATTCAGTTCCTTGATGGGAAACTAACCCTCAAGGGATCAATGTAGGCTGCAATGAGAGACAATGTGCTTCAGTGCACTAGCTCTATGCGAGAAGTGCATTGCAATGCATTATGTCCTTCATTGGGCTGTGCTGGTGACAATAAGCCATTTTTGAAGGCAATTTGACATAGTTTTGACTCAATTTTCAATGAAATAAGATTGAAATTCAATCAACGATCACAAGTATAGTATGTAAAAATGTCTTAAGAGGCTGATAAGATACTAAGATGGATAATCGCTCCCCAGTGGAGTCGCAAATTTGTTTCGGGAAGTTTTAGTGTCTATGGATAAATGCTTAAACCCCTAGACTAGTAGCTAAGTCTAGAACAACAGTGCAAAGAATTCTCTACTTTTTCTATAACCAATAGATTAAATAAGACAGTAAAGAAGCCTACCTAAAGCTTTCGCTTACTCCTTATCTCCCTTGACCAATTCTATTGCTCCCTTCCATACTTAATCCACTTGAAAAGTAGCTGCACACAGACAGAAGACAAAAATTGATCAAAGCATATGCTAATGATCTATTAATTAAACATAGAATGGAATCAAGTGCATAATACACACATGAAATCATCAATGAAAAATACAAACATATGGAAAAAAACTTTGAACACTTTATTAGTAAAAGGAAAAGTTACAACCTAATTTGCCTGATTTAGTGTCACTCCTCCAGTTCAATCCCATTCTCTCCTCATAACAAGCAAGACATTTTGACACCATTACAATACTTGAAACTAACTCAAGTCTCATACTAACAACATCTCCTTATAACTCAATGATTTCCAGCCCCTGATCAATTATATGAGTGGTCTTTTTATAGGTGAATGAAGGAAGTTATGCCATAAATGGTGATAATGAATGCCCTCCCAAACTTAGGATTTAGTTCCATGGGGGAAGGGATAAAGGGATTGATGTTCCTTAACTCCCTCCCTCATCCAATTTCAAGCCAAAAGGAGTGGATATCCCTAGGAAACTTCTAGAGGCATCCTATGGATAAGAATATTCCAAAACCCACTTTAGATTTTTCTCAAATTCGCCCAACACAGGCCAAAGAGGGCTCAAGTGCGCTACAATGCACCCTAGCAGTGTATTGGGCTGCACTGTAGTGCACCCTGATAAAGGCCTGCCTGCGTTGATCTTCTTAGAGGCAGTTTTTAGATGATTTCAGTCATGGAATCTCTGGGAAGGAGGCATTCTGACGGTTGACTTCATTTAGGGTATGTAACAACTGAATTAGGGTTTGATGGGCCCTAATAATATCGATCTGTAAGTCGGGGTTGATGTGCCCAAATGGATATGTAATGGTTGGTTAACTGGGTAGGTGTTGGAGGAGGGTGTTACATTTAGCCCTTGGATCCTTATCAGGGCCCCAGATTTAGAAAACTGGGGGATGACAGAGAGGATTCTAGTCTTCTAGATTAGATATATCAACTCATTGTAGGAAAGAGGGAGGATTATATCAACCCCACAACTGATGATTCTATTAGTTGGAGAAGCATTCAAAGCACAATGTTTGGTTCAAAGGTTGGGTGGGATGATTGGAAACAAGGAGATCACGAGTTACATGCCAAAAGATGCGAAACTATCCCCTTTTCTCATTGGATTGGTACTTAGGTACGAAAGTATCCTAGTTTCAATGGTATGGGGTCTATTGTTAATTTCATTACTAAAATTGATTTGGAAGTTTAGGAAACACAATATATCCCCTTTCTGCATGTTTCCCTTCAAGAAATAGTAGCAAGGTGGTGGGGAACTCATCACAAATAGCTCTAAGGGTGGGAATCTATCAAGTCTTTTTTACTAAGTCACTTTGGTGGACCAAGGCACTATTTAGCTAGAATTCCTAAGAATGTGGGACACACTAATCCAGATAAACACATTTAGAATTAAAGGACAAATTGGACCAAAGAAGGATTTCCTAAAGAACTGTGGGTGCATCAATTCATCCATACCTTGGGAACATTTCCATAGGCTTGATATGTAATGGAGGAAATGATGAGACAACCAATTGCATGGGAACTAATTGTAGCCAACTTTTCCAAGTATTTCTCTTTTTCTGATGAAGTTGATAATATTATTGGATCCCTAAAAGTAGTTAAGAAGGTTCTACTCCTTGAAAGGAGGCATGTTGAGGATTATAATGGCTGAGATATTTTTGATCATATATTTGAATCAAGATTCCATGAGGCCATCACTTGTGGGAAGCTAAATAGAGACCCCAGTGAGGATGACTTGAAGGAACTAAGGAACTTGGCCTTCAAAGAATTGAAAGGGGAGTGATATATAAAGGATGGGCCTATCAAAAATGCTCCACATTTAAAGGCACTAAAGTTGTGGAATCACAACATTGGCACTTACTAGAACCCTATGCTAGCTTCTATTGGCAATTACTAGGATGATCATGCTACCAAATATATTTTTGATATTTTGAAGGAGTATGAAGATATTTTTCCTACGTTAGATGCAAAACTCAAGGGGATTAAGGGATATTTAGGGGAAATGCATATTTTTTTGAAGCTAGATGTCAAACCAATGAAACATTGGCCATATAGATTGAATCCAAGAGTAAAGGAGAAGGTAAAGAAAGAAATCAACAAGATGATAACACCTAGCCTCATTATCCATGTTAATGAAGCTAAGTGGGTCAACCCCATTCTCATTCAATATAAGGATTCAAATTATATTTGGGTGTGCGTAGAATATTGGAGCCTTAACAATGCTTGCATGCATGACTGATTCCCTACTTCATTTAGTGATGAGGTATTAGATAATGTTGTTCGCAATGAAGCATACTCCACCAATTTATTTTCAAGATATCACTAGGTGTATATTGCTAAGGAGGACAAGTGAAAGACCACATTCATGACTGAATTGGGATCCTATGCCTACCATGTGATGCATTTTGGCTATAAGAATGTCCTGACAATATTTTCAAGGATCATTATTGCAACCTTTCGGGAGTACATTTGAATTTGTTTAGAAGTTTACATGAATGAATAAACATTATACAACCTATTGAAGAAGCATTATGGTATCTTACGAGTGATGTTTGATCATTGTCGATAGCTTAAGATCTCCTTGAATTTGAAGAAATGCATATTTGTTGTTCCTTCTAGTACTTTTCTCAACCACATTATTTGTAAGGATGGAGTATGCATATAGCCAGCCAAAGTCATATCTATTATGAACATGCTACCACTTACCAGTGTCAAGAAATTGCATTCAAACCTAGGACATACCAGGTACTACCATATATTTATTCACAACTACGTGATGATCACTCCTCCTCTGGAAAAACTATTGAACAAATCTGAGCGCTTCGTGTGGGATGCTGAATGTGATGCTACATTTGATAATTTGAAAGAGAAGCTTACTAGTGAATCGATTCTTGTATAGCCTAACTAGATTAAGGAATTACATGTGCATATAGATGCTTCAAGGATAACTTTAGGAGCTATTCTAGATAAACCAAGGGAGGGAAATCTAGACCGCCCTATCTATTTTTCCAGTAGAAAACTCTTTACGACATAAAAATAATTATACCACCATAGATAAGGAGGTTCTTGCGATGGTATCCTCTCTTCAGAATTTCAAGAACTATATACTTGGAGGACCTTTCAAATTCTTTATTGACCACTCTGTGTTGAAGTATTTTGTCAATAATCATGTTCTAGAAGGAAGAATATGTAGATACATCTTTTTATTCCAGGATTTTACATTAGGATTCAACGTGAAGCCAGGACAGACTAATGTGGGACCTGGCTATATTTCTTGGATCGAGTTTGGAGAAGCAAGAGGGTTAGTGGATGACTAATTGCATGATATGGACTTATTTCAGGTTGACGTTGTTCCCGACTACTTATAATACAATGTAATGTTCATTAACACTGCTAAGTGCCATGGTGATTACACATAACCCATAGGAGGCATATGGTGGTTCGAGCTACAGATTATCAACTTATCACATGACAATTTTTTAAAATGAAGATAGATAAGATCATGTGGCGTTGTGTCTTAGACCATGAGAAAGAGGATGTGCTATGGGAGTGAAATTATGAGGTTGCAGGAGGACATGTAGTGGGGAAGCCAACACAAGGAAAATCTTGTAGGCGAGGCTCTAGTGTCCCACTCTATTCAAGGACATGAAAGAGTATGTCAAGAGGTGTGATGTTTGTTGGCGAGTTTGTAGACCATCGCAGTGGGACAAACTTCTACTACATCCTGTTCAAGCACTTCAAGCATTTTAAAAGTGGGCTATTGATTTTATGGGTCCCATCAATCCACATGCATGAAACTCTAATGCCTGACACATTATTACCACAAAAAATTACTTAACTCGTTGGGCTAATGATGTAGCTATCAATGATTGTACCACTGATACTGTTGTGTGGTTCATCTTTGAGAATATCATTACTAGATTTGGATGTCCTAGAAACCTAACTAATGACCAAGGGTCTCACTTCATTAACGAGAATGTTGATACTTTGCTATGGAATTTTATGATTCAACAACATAATAACAACCCTTATCATCTGCAAGCAAAAAATATAGTCGAAGCTTTTAATAAGATTTTGGAGAAAGGACTTACTAAGATATGCTCTAAAAAACATCGATGATTGGGATGAGTGTGTATTAGCTATGTTATGGGCCTATCGTACCACTATGAAAAAACTCCATAAATAAACTCCATTCTATCATGTTTATGGGAAAGAGGCTATGGTACCGACAAAATTCACTATTCCTAAAGTCTTTATTACCCATGCAATGAAAATGACATAAGATGAGTCCATATCAGAATGATTGCATGAGTAATGGAAATTAGACGAAGCAATAGTTTTGGCATATTTCCACCAAACTATCGAGAAGGAGCGACAAAAGGCCTGACATGATTGACATATAAAAAATAAGTCCTTCTCTATTGGTGATGAGGTCTTACTCTATGACAACAAATTTTTAAAGCATCCTAGGAAGCTACAAATGCATTGGCTGGGTCCATTGCTTTATGGAAGTAAAATATTCTTAAGCTTTTAAGCTTGCATACTGGATAGGGTTCTGCCACTAGGATGGGTGAATAACGCATGCTTGAAGCCCATCTATGGATAAAAAATTTGTCAATAAGTTGTTGATCTATGAAAGGGGGTCATAGTTAGGCTTAGGATGAGTCAGTTATGTTAGTTGTTTAGTTGCGAATAAATGTACTTGCATATGGTTTTTTAGTCTAGTTAGTTACGACGCCCCACAACTAATTGTGGTTAGGGAGAAGCACAAGTCAATTGTCTAATTTGTAAAAATCTATAATAATTAGTAGAACCTTTTCACGTTTGTTTTTTAATCTTTCCCATAATTCCCCTGACATATTTCCGTTGTATGCTTTTGGGTTTGTCATCATTCCATGTTAATTGGTCATAATTATCAACCGCCTTTTAGATTTTCTATGCCATCCACTTGAGGCCCACATCATAATCAACATTATTATCATGATTTAAATAACATATGGTAAGTTTCCATGTTTATTAGTTAAATGGTTCAATCACATATTTCGTTTCGATTCTTTCTATATAATCTACATGAAAATGGTGAAAGTTTTCATTTTATAAATTTGATTGGTTGTAGCATTCACCCTGGCCTTAGTGTCGAATCCTTCTGTGTATCAATTTCAATTTTTTCCTCCTATGCATGTTTTCTATAGTCATTGAGTTGTAGTCATGACCCATCTGTATAAGGTTGTTGCCCCTGCAGTTCTGTTAGATCCTCAAATTACAAAGGTTTAGGACCTTCTTGCCAAGTATGAGAAGGCCTCACTAGTTGATAATGATTTGTTTGATTCATTCCACTTCCTTGTGCTCAAGCGCTAGGTATTCACCAAAACATCAACAAAGTAAGATAGAAACAACTCCTCCCATCTTAAGGTTAATTTTGGGCATTACATAGGTCTACATTGATGAATTTGAGAAATATGCATATCTTCGAGATGTTGGGAGTGACTATGAAGTGTACCAAGTTTCTTATTATTCGGATGCATAGAGGGTCTTGAGGGTACCTGATAGATGCCAACGATCTTCACAAGTTAACGAATCTATTCGTGATGGGTGTAGATGTATCGTCTGCTTTTCAGATTACATCCAAATAGGTAAGAAGATCGGTGAGAACAATTATTACACTAAATGTGCTACATAGTAAGGCAACAAAGGGGATATTATTGACATGATTAATCGACCTTCAATAAAATTTTCATGTCATGCTATAGCAGGGAAAATCATGTGCCACTACAAAAAGAGGGAGTGCAATTTAGATGCCATCTCAGTTGCTGAAGCTTGAGACCATGGAGAACAGTTGAATTGGTGTAGTTATTTGTTAAGTGAGTTGTCTAAGACCTACAGTGATGTCTACAAGCAAGCTACATACTTCATTTATGGCTACTTGGTGATGGCCATTGCCATTATGAAGTGGTGTCCTTCTGAAAGGAGACAAATTGCTCCAGTTTCAGATGATTAGCCTTTGGCCCTTGCATACCTTCCATGGAGGGAATTAGGTGATCCCAATAATAAGGAAATTAATGAAGAATCTTTCACCAACTAGTATGCCAAGATGGTCAATGTCACAAAGAATGTCTCCTAGATACCGCGACCACTTCTTGATGAGTACTCACATTCCATATGGTTCGGAATTCATCACGACACCACCTATGTCTGGGCCAAAGTTGTCAATGCATATATCTTTCACATGAAGCTACTTCCTTTATACCTCTTCGAAGAGGCATTTCACAATGAAGTTCTCTTCTGGCCTAGTATTTTTTGTGACGTCTAGTATAATAAGACTCTGTATTCATTTGAAGGAATGTTACCACGCCCATTTCCAAGGGAAATTCCATCCTTGTTAAGGAAACACATATATTACAAGATCCTCAATATTGTATTCAAGCAATTCAAGGAGACTATTTTCTCTTCTTGCAACACTTGGGAAGCTCTCAGTCCCCTAGTAAATTTCATGCCACTTCCCTCTGATGTTCATGATAGTTTTCCCATTGATCCTCATATACTCAGGTTGTTACTCATATCTCTAGGTGTCATGGGCCCTACCTATACTACTCAACCAATAATTCCTGAGCCTCTTCAATTTGTTACCCTTTTTTCATCCTCAGTTCAAAATAATACACCTCCTCCTAAGTATCAGATTATAGAACCTACTGATGAGGAACCCCATGGGTTTATTGTTGGTGCTAAGGTAATTTAGGACCCCAACATTCTACACCCATTACTTCTCCATTATCTCACAACTATTTTTCGAATACATCATCCTCCTCTGCTGCCATCTCTGATCTTCCACAAAATGATAACCCTCTAACTGTCGAGACCAAAATGGGGGTTGAATTGGTCATTTAGGACATCATTGAGAAAACACTCAATGCATTAGATGTGCATACTACCCCTGTTTATATGGTCGTAGTGCCTATACCGCATACCTTGCCTTTGGCTCTAGACCTAGAATTGGTAGTAATTCAACTCATCAAACTTAGCCAAGATCTTGACAAGTTCCGAGAAGTCTTGGGAAATGTGGCATAAGCTTCTAACCTTATTCACTCATTTCCATTTCCAATGGTTGAAGAAGTATACACCAAATTCCATAATGAGCAGAGCCCATAGTGAGAGACCTCCCCACATGGTCATTCTGAAAAGTTTGTTGCTAGTGGATAACCTTGATCTAGGTGGATGTTGGTGGCCACCCACCTATGCCATTTGGACCCCCACAACTGTCTCTTTCAGTTTTTCAGTTTCCATAATTGTAGCACAATTTACTATTTTTACCAGTTTTTTCGGGTCCTGAACTTCCTGAGTCGTTTTGAGGCCCTAAACGACGTTTTTTGGGAAATATGGGGGAAACATGGGTCCATGGATTGATGTTTCCCTTCCAAAAGTGGTAGTTCTCAGATAGATATTTCTAACGAGCTATCATACGCGTCAAACGGAGATCGTATGCCAAAGTTACGACCCCGGGAAATTGATGTACCA
>APFE030006352.1:1714-12588 GCA_000404065.3 Pinus taeda
ACCCCTTATTATTAATTATTTATAAACCCCCTTATTATATTGTTGTACCGCATGCAGTTCATATTGTTACTATTGGTCCCCATAGAAGCACATTATTGTTATTATTGTGCCTTACATTATATTATTATGTCGGCTCAGATATATTATGAATCCTAGACTCCTATATATAGAAAGGAGGTTTTGTCATTTGTATCATTGAATAATTGTTCATTTATGTAATGTAAAGGAGGTTTCCCCCTCGAAGAAGTTGAATTCTAAGGCGTTGATCTATCTTTTCTATCTTTTTGTGATCTAGTTTCATAACATCAACTTTATAGTCTTTAGACTATGTAGTCCTTAATATGCTACCCTGAGAGCTTCATGGATCTGTCATCATTTAATGAACTTTCTTTATTACCTAGAAACACTTTTATATAAAGTCATATTGACTCGATGGGAAATGACCTTAACTGTCACCTTATAGATGCAATTACATGGAGATATGATGGAAATAATCAAACTTCTAGAGATCATGCATTTTATCAATGATAAATATACATGTTGTGTTGAATGATGCAATCATTGTTTCAGTTTGTCTTGATTCCTCCTTAACTCTTATAAGATCATCCCCCATGATGTGATATAGACCTAGAAATAATTCGATCAACCAATCATATGGATCTAGGCTCTTATCTTTCTAAATGATATGAGGAACACCTTTCAGCTCATTATTAGTGATCAGTTATATTAATCAAATATTATCCTCATCATTTTTAGAATAGGGGAAGGACTCGGCTAGTTGAACCACTTTAGTTATTGAGGCTTCAATTGGCACTTTGAACAATCTCTTAAGTGGTTCTTTCCAAGCTGGGATAGATCATCAAAATTAGTGGCCTTTCCCCCCTCATGATTAAGGGGAGCCGAAATGATATTGGTAAGGTTTCTACCCTTTGTAGAATTTTGAAAAGAAATGGTTTTTGTCCTTTCTTTCCAACTGACCTTCTGTTCTTTTTAGCCAGCAAAGGACCTCCTTCTCTTCTAGGATACTTTCTCTTATTACTTTAAGCTATTGGATTATTTTCTTTGTGAATTTAGTTGCAAAATCCCCACCCTTTATGTCATCCAATGGTCTCATTTCTTCTTCCACATGTATAATTTTCTCTTCCTATCTCTATATATTGACGATTGACCAATGTAGGGTTTATTTTTTAACCTCCGCCAATTTTTTTGCAAAGTGAGTACCAATTACAACTCCCAATTCTTAGTTGAAAGGGTTCCATTTTTCTTGAACCAGATTGAGAAATATTTTTTCCTTTAACCAAGAGGCATTAAACTTGAAATGGATTATGAACCTAAACACACCTCCTTTAAGTTATAAAAATATTGGGTGATGGTCATAGTCTCCCCCATTCCCTACCCACTTCCTTAACATAGTAATCTTATCCATGAGGCGCTCCACCAAGAGAAAATGATATATGTGTTTTGTGACCACAATATCTCCTGTCCATATGTTCCTCTAGGTAGGCTTATTTTTTATCAAGTCTACATTAACAAGGTTACGACCCACAAGGACATGTGAGAAAATAGTGAAAAGGGGATCTAGCATAGCATGAGGACTCCAAACTTCATAAGTCCCAAAAACAAAAAAAAATCCCCCAACAATGATATTTCTTGGTAACATGAAGGAATTTCTCAATAGTTATTCTAAAAAAATGAAATCTATCTTTACAAGAGACATTAATATTTACTACTAGGAGGTCCATTCCTAATTCTGTAGAAAAGACGTTTTCTCCTAGGGTCAAATCATAGCCCCAAAAAGTGAGCACTTTGATACTCCTGAGATTAAAACCGACAGCAAGGCCACTAGATGTTTCACTTAAAATTTTAATAGATAAAAATCTATTGAGGAAAAAAAATTTTCAACACTTATGTAATTATTTCTCCCTCCCCAAGGTTTCTTGTAGAAATTATATATCTGGACCATTTGAAGATGCTAATCTCCTTAGGAATAGTTTTTTAGAAGGGCTCACCAAACCTCAATAGTTAAAGGACTATATTATCACGAGGAAAAACTACCTAAGGTTATGGATGCTCTAAGCTCCTTATCTATCCATCATAATTTTTCGGCTTCCATATCTTATAATTCTTTCAATTATTCTTTTGATATATGTAATTTATTATCCCTCTATCAATCCCCATACCTGGCTAGGGAAGAAGGACCCAATCATCCAAAACATTATGAAGAGGTTCCTTTAGGAGATTTAGGTCAAATATAGTAAGGGGAAAGGGATTCAAAGGATTCTTCCTATGCAGAGGGAAGTAAAACCATCAAGAAGGGACAAGATGGAGAAACATAGGGATAATATGGAGAAGCAAAAGGGATAATGGAGGAGGTAGATCTCATATACAATCCTAGAAAGGAAATAATTAAATTTGCTACAGGGGGGGAAGAATTTTTTTTCTAAGGAACGACCATGAGAGAAAGAGGAAGATATCAATGTGCTTCGTAAACTGGTGTTAAGTACATTTCCATGTCCTGTAGACCTTTGAATAAGAAGGAAACCAAATCTTAATGTTGTGTCACAGGAATATCATGATCTGAATGCATGATTGGAGGGATAAAATCATTTGCCTTCTTTTGGTCCTTTGTCGGCAATCCCCATTTTCTGCCCAATCGGTGTTCCACAGAGCTCTTTTGGGCTATGAAAGGGAGGGACTTATTGAAAAGTGTAACAAGGTTGAGTCTTCATAATTACATTTATTTGTGATTTTATGTAAAGAGATGTAAAGGAGAAAAATAAAATATTGTAATGCTTGCATCATGGATTTCATGAGCAAGAGATTTATTTTTAAGTGAAGACTCCCACTAAGAGTCATTTGGAATTGATTGTCATCTATTCATAAAATAAGAGAGTCATTGTCATGTAAGAAAATCATGTTACACATTGTAAAGAGTCAAAATTGTCTATGAAAATTAGTCCTCCAAGACCTTGTCACTTATCCTCTTTAATTTGTCCTACAACAAATGGAGAAATTTCTAGATAATGTTATCCTTCCTCCTAATTATCATGTCGGCCTAAGGGACATGAGATATTGAGTATAAACAGCCACACTCAACCTCACTTAGAATCAAGGAATTCAGTGAGGATAGGTGCAAAGAAGAGTCTACAAAATAAGTGCAAAAAGGATCCTAAAAGGGAAGTGAGAAGAGGAAGCTTATGAAGAGTAGTGCGAAAAAGAGACTAGAAGAATAAGTGTGAAGAAGGGTTAGTGAATAATTCTTCTAGGGTTCTATCTTGGGTCATATACTCACACAGATGTGTGTTTGGTTAGTATAGGGTCTATAAATGTGCCAACGTTTAATTTTTCAATCCGGATAGTTCGTGAACTTTGAGACACAACACTGGAAATGCCAGCGAAAGCCCATGACAACCTACAAAATAAATGCTAGTTTATCTTGTTTTTTAATCTTATCAATAAATGAAATCCTTCACTAAAGATAATTAAAGAAAACTTCAATCCACACAATTAAATCATGCAGGAAATAAAAGGCAATTGACAATGCGAAAGGAAATTCTAATTACAAGCAAACAGAAGGGAAACTAAACTAGAAATCAAGTAGTGTCGGCATAATAACCAAAATACTATGAATGCTGGAATAAATTCAAAAGAAATTCCAAACCATTCTACTTACACTAATTCTACTGGCACTAATTATGTATGGTTAACTTGAAAGCATCGTCAAGTAAATATGCTACATAAATAACTTATGAAAGAAATTAAATTAATGTAAATTTCTCACCTTCCTTGCTCTAAAAATAAATCTTGCAAACTCTCGAGAAGTTTAATGGAAAGTAAATGAAACAATTTACTTCCATTAATATTGTCTCCTTGACATCCAAAAAATATATGCTTTTTGTAGGCAGGGTTTTAAATGGATCTGTGAGTGCCTCAAAACCACACCCACTCACATCCTTTTCATGTTCTAGAGTATAAATAAATTTCAGCTAATCAACGCATAAGCAGATATTGTCAATAAGAACAATTGGAGAAATATCCCAAGCGTAAGCACAAATAGGAATAATTTCTGAATGCAATAAATCAATGAAGTTTAAAGCTGAAGGGAAAACGTTGTAGCAATTTCAACAATGTTAACTTGAAGGAAAAGATACTTGAAATAGTTAAGTCTTTCACATGGCAAATAATAGTTTAGATGTTACTTAATCTAAAAGATGAGAGCAGTGTCGAGATGGTCTGGTGGCCAACCCAGCCAGCTCGCACCCTCTTTGAGTGCCTGGTTCACTCAGAAATAGAAAGTATTAAACACAGCAAGTAGATAAATAGAACATGCTAGAAAATTGCTTCAATTAATTACTGAAATAGTGTTTACATTACGCATAAATCCTTCAACTCCAGCAAGACCAGATGAGCAATCCACAACTGATGAATTGTGTGAGGCTACATTGGGACAACTCCTCTTACCTTCTGTGCCTTCCTCTGATGTGCACTATCCCTGGCTGGGTCGATTTACTTCCTTACTATAATTAACTGATTGACTTCTGACTATTGCTCTAGGAAGTTTATATAGGCATCATTTTACAAATTGGTGCTTTTCAATGGCCAATTAAAATACAGGAGGGAAGATTATTAGTTTTAACAATCTTTCAAATTAATAATTAGTTTGAATTGAGTGTCAAAAGAGGGAACGCTTATAGTGAATCATTCCTCCTTTCCTGGAATAACTGTTACTGGAAGGTGCAATTTGACTGAGCGATTTTCTCCTTACATGAGCTGCTCACATGTTGTCATCAGAGATTCAATGCATATCTCAACAAGCTCCAGAGAAATAGATGCAACATTGTTGTTACCATAATCAGCTAAATTTTTTATTACCTTATCAGGTTGAATATGCAGCTGATCTGCTACAACATTAATAATCCTCTAGTTTGCCTGATGAAGCAACAACTAGTCCAAATGTCAACCTGCCCCAACTTCCTCCATTGCTACCTATGGAACATGGTTTACTGCAAAACAAAAAACCTATTTTCCATTAATTTGAATACAAGAATGGGATGATGGATTTGGAGGTTTTAGCACTACATTGTTTGAGCTATGTAAGTCCTTCAGTACACCTTCTCCAATGGCTGGAACACTCAAATTCTTTTGATCATGCCCATCATCTGTGTCTGACTAAAGTAATAACTTGTTTCACAGGAAAATACAAACAATATCTACGGTAGATTTGAGAGAGTATGAGCTTGCTCTTCATCAAGAGTGGTAGCAAAACCATTTATACTTCTAATATATGAGTACAAGATGTTTTCTTTGGTAGCCTCGTTACTTCCGCGAATTGATGTTAGAAGTTCATGATAAGATTCAGCTACTAGTTGGCGGTCCACATTTTCATCGTGTTGTACTCCTAAGTACACCACATAAGGCTATTTAGCAGCCATAGCTGAAGCTATGAACGATAATGATAACAAAAGCACAAACGAAATGATCTTCTCAGCCATTGCAGTTGTTACCTTTTGATGCACGGTGTACAATTAATTCCAGGTGCTTACATATTTTACAAGAACGTTTCGATAGCAAGCCAATTAACCAAATCCTTATATAAATCAACAACTGATATAATTTGATCCCTATAAATGGGGGTTTCGAATACAGGCACAACCACAAATACGATGAAGTTAGTGCAAGATTTTGCATGCTACTAACAAAATACCACTTCCTTCATGAATAGAGGATAAGACCGGGTTTAAGTTCAGCATAGTGTAGGAAGCCACTGTAACTAGTACAAGAATCCCAATGCATGCTACAGGCAAGTAAATGCAATGGTGCAGGCATGTGAATGCACTAGTGTAGGCATGTCCCAAAGTATAACAAATAGTTTTAATCCTGCAACATTCAAGCTTTAATTAAACTCTCATTAATGTTATCTTAATCTTATTAAAACAAAGAAGTAACAAATACTCTTAGAAGATAATCATTTAGTCAATTGACAACATTATAGAAATGAAAAAGAATAAGACAAAATTGAGACCCAACATCCCCCCATCCTGACCATATTGCATGTGCTCATGCAAGGAAATTTGATGTTTTTACTTCCTCGCAAAAAAAAAATTAGAAACATTTGTAGATATTCAAAATTATGTTCTTGCATTTTTTATCACATTTCTTGTGCTTGATAAAGCTTTCTCTAAAACAGAGTGTCTTCTGGACTCTTTATTTGCTTTGATCCATTTCAAGAAAACCTAAAATGAAAATTGTCATAAAAACTAAATTGCACGGATGGCGTTATTACTCGAATAAAAGAGTCATCTTTTAAAATTTCCGAAAGAATATCCCAGAGGCATCCCTTATCAGAAGTTACACTTTAAAATCCTCATTGTAAATTTGAGTGACATGATTTAAAATCCATGATTTTAAAAATAGACATAGTAATACCTTCCCACAATGACCATTTTACCCCTATCCATGTATAGTTGAAGCTCCTCTTGTCTAGGGACAATGAATTATCTCCACTAAGCATCCCACATCCATAAAAGTCATTCCAGAAAGATAGAACTCCAAGGTATAACAACAGAATGATTTTAAATCCATTCTCAAAGAGATTGATAGTGAGTTCATAGAAAGCAAAAACAACCAAGTAAATTATTGTGTAGAGTTAACATTAATACCACATGCATGGCCTTGCTGCCAGCAAGCATCTATAGCCTCGACAGGGGTACCTTTTAACCTTATGAAATGATTTTTCCCACCTATTAGATATAGATTCAGAGGCATTTAAGAATAGCTTAATTTTTTCTCTTTGTAGAAGTTAATTGAAGGCTGATGTCCTAGCTTGGTAACCAACTATCAACAGTGCCATTCGCAAGAACTAACAAGAATGAAGAAATTGGCTCGTGATGAGACCTCTTGTCTTCTAGTTCTTCAATTGAAAGCCATTACCCTGACTTGGTGACCTGTACAGTAATTTCATTCTCCTTAGGACCCATGATCATAGTTGGTCGGCTCGCAATGAGACCTCCTATCCCTCAATTAATTTGTCTATGTTTTTAGAGAAAACTATAATTATGATTAACCTCAGATGGGTTACTTAATAGGTGGGGAAGCAAATCCACTCTTTAAGAGTGCAGGATGGCATGAAATCTTTTTAATTACTATTATTTATTGGTTGGTCATGCTAGCCTAACAACTTATTTAAAAAAGCATCTGAGATAATGACTAAAAAGATTCCTTGAGTTGGTCATCTCAGGGTTCTTTATGAAAACTTATTAGAGTTTTGTAGGCGTGATCCACCATAGGAGGTTTTTCACTAGTTTCTTCGAAGAGGAATTCGAAAAGATTTTCTAGATGATAGTTTTTTAGAATAGGAAAAAGTATTACATGTAAATTAAAACAATATCCTTGACTAACATGTTGATCAACAATCAAAGTCACTTTAAAATATGTGGTATTAAGTGTAAATTTCTTCTGACAAGTCTTACCATGAGAGTGCATGATAATAAAAATTTCAATTTTTTTTTATTTTAAGGAATCACAAGCTCATGAGTGTTTTTATGCATTTTTATTCATTATTCTCCTATTATCCTACCATATTTTTAAAGAAAGAAATGTTACCTTTAATTGAAGGCATACTTCCAATGAAGTCGTGTGCATAACAAAATACTAAATATATTCACACTCAGGTTTAAAATGCACACTTTAACGCATATTGAAGTGTGAGAAACCAACTTACTTAGTTTATATGGTACTAGGAGTTTTTTAATGATGAGGGAATGGGGTGTACTAACAATTGTTTGGAACAAGGATTCAATAGGACACACATATTCATGATTCTCCAACTTGTATAGGTCTTCCATAGCTTGAAGATTTCTCTCTTTAGATTGACAACGATGGTTAAGAGAAACTCTAGGGTCTTTTTCATTGTGAGTTTCAACAACAGTTTCTGAACAAGTTCCAATCATGGATTGCTACTCTCATGGTTTATGGATTAAAGTTTCTTCTCGAGGTAAATGATGTGTTGTAATAGGGGAAGGTTCTGGATTCACTCATCTCTCCTCTCTAAAAGATATGACATTGCATATGACAGGGGAGTGAGTAGGAAAAATATGTGTTTTAAATTGATGTACAACTTGATTGTTGAAATTAAGGTTTGGTTGCAGAAATGGTTGGGACCATAGAGAGGGATAACATGGTGGTATATTGGATGGGAATTGCAACTGTTATGGCTTGGGTAATGGAATTTGCAAGGGGAATTTCCCTAGTGAGGAGGCTGCAAACCATGCTTGAGGTTGTGGCAATATCTGGCTCGAGGGAGAGGGCCATTGCGGGAATATGGTGGGGTATTGAATTAAAGGAGGATTATAAGTCTGCCATGGAACTGTGGGGTTGTATATGTGTTCAGGAACTTGCTGGGGATATTAAATATTAATCTAAGTATTAAATGATGATGAGTTGTGAGTTATACCTCGCGGTTGATTTATTTCTTTACTTGATTCCTTAAATACCTGTTGAAACCTTGACAGTGATGGGAAATAACATTTTGAATAATCCTCCTTACATTGCTTCCGTTCTTCCTGCAAATCATCCAATTGTAAATTTAGAAAAGATTTTGTAGCTCCTATTTTTGTAGTAGATTCAAAAAATCGAGAAGAAAGTTTTCTAGAATTCTTACAAATGTTGGAGATTCCTCTTGAATAACTAATGCACAATTTACAAACAACATCATATGGTAAGTGAGAATGATCACCTACTCCTATCAGATTTGTAGGATCTAAAAAGTCATCATTGATTCCTTTGAGTGGGAGTGTTTTCAGGGTCTCTTTTACCAAATTGTTATGTTTTGATTTTTGGATGTTGTATCTAAATCGCTCCACATAATCCTCCAAGCTTTCATTTTCCATTTGTTTTATTCCAAAAATATCTTCACCAGCATCGTGATAGTCTTGATGTTTCTCCAAGAATACATTCTTCATGTCTTCCCATGTTTGAATGCAGTTCCCACCAAACCTCATGAACCATCAGAGAGCTGCTCCTTTAAGAGTAAGAGGAAACACTTGCAAACTTTGAGAATTAGTACAATAACCATTTTTCAAACCATGAAATTTTGGTAGTGCAGATGGGGAAATATTATGCATTTCAGCCACTCCTAGATCTTTGATAGGAAATTCAAAAGTAATAATGTTTTCCATTTCTTACCAAACAAAAAGAGCTTCTCCATTTACTAATTCAAGACTCTTTCTTTGAATGTTCCTAGAAACTAATCAATGAAATAGGTGCATTGAATGATTCATATTAGCCTCAAAACTCTTCATTAAAAATAAATGCCCCAAAATACCATTTATGTATCTTTACAAGCTAGTTGGTATATATTGTTAGCACATGGTTGAATAGATAAAAGGGGTGGTTCTTACAACACCCAAAAAATGAAAAAAAACATAAAAAGAATGTCGGAAATAAACAAATTCAATGTAAATAAAAGTTGCAAAAAAAAAAATAGGTAAAGAGAAAACCAAACTACATCATGTTGGGTTGTGTTATATTCTTTCCACGACTAGCCCATGTAGTTAACCATGGGGTTAGAAGGGTGGCGGAGCCCCCACTTCTTTGCACCAATTCCATAGCAGTGCGGGGGAGTCACGAGGGGTTTGAGGGGTGTAGGTAACCCCACTTTATGGGGTTCATGGCAAAGCCCTGGAAAATTTGTTTCTAGACCCTATCTTAGGTTGGGAAGACCTACCTATGGTTTCATGCATTTTTTTGCACATGGTTTTTGACGCGATGGTTTTCGGTCCATGGTATTAGATGCTTCAGCATGTATAAGTATGTATTGTAACATTGTGTTGTGCCTTGCAAAACAACCCCCCATTCCATCTTTTGCAATTATTCATAAGATCATTAAAATATGAAATGGGTCCCTATCAAAATAAAATTGATGTCAATAATCCTTACTTTATGAAATTCCAATAAAACTAAGAAAAGCAATATTCCTTTGAAATATTGGAAATAAGGCAAAAAATGCATGCATTAAACAATCAAAAAGTCAAACCCCGACCCGATAAAGCTATCGGCGATATCGGCCATCGGCCATTTCCTTTATGCATCCCTATTGCGCCATCGGCCAAAGTCCCGACCCGATATCGGCCATCGGCCATTTCCTTTATACATCCCTATTGCACCATCGGCCAAAGTCCCGACCCGATAAAGCCATCGGCGATATCGGTGATCGGCAATAAGATTGTATATCAAGTGTTGCTCATACATGCTTTCCCGACCCGATATCGGCCATCGGTGATCGGTGGTTTCTCTTGCCAAAGCTTAATGCACGCATGCCCTCCCCAATCCGATATCGGCAATCGGCGATCGGCATCGTTTGAAACATTGTTAAAACTATTATCGTGCCCCTCCCCGATCCGATAAGATAAGGCACAGTTCTCCAAGAAAAGCCGTTAGAATGATTGGAAAGCCGGAGTTAATGGTAATTAAGGCATAATCATTCCTGATCGGCCGCCGGTACACCCCTTGCATCATTTAAAAGATCTTTAGGTGAATATTGCACCAGTAAGCATTTATAAGGTGGCAGATTATATACGGACCCTTAATGAACCCATCCTTTCAAAATCTGCCCATAGATCATATCCTCGCTGTTTTAATAAAGGCCAAATATATCGACGTTCTTCTTATTGTTCGCTCAGTTGTGATTTTTATTATTGTCTCAATATTACGCCAAAACCATTCTTCTGCGCAGATTACAGATTTGCCAAAGTAATTCAGGCATTATGGGAAAGAAGCAGAAGAAGGTTGCAGGCGCTATTGAATCACAGTCCATGCCACAACCAATCATGACCAGTAAGAAGGGATTGATATCAGACACAACCTGCGCGGGACTC
>APFE030006357.1:0-38962 GCA_000404065.3 Pinus taeda
ATTGTAAAAAGAAGTTTCTAATTGAAAGAAGATAGAGACATATTGCAGCAGGTGGTTTTCACCCACATTGGGGTTCCACCTTATATCATGGTGTTCATGTGTGTGGCTTATGTGTGATGATCTGTTCTATTTTACTGCACCTGTTTACTGTTAATATGGTTGATAATGTTCTAATGCACTCATTAAGGATCAACTAATTGAATCATAAGAAGTTGTGGAAGTAGCATATATGAATCTGAAAATGGAAATGAAAAAGTTTTATTGATGAGATAATACTGATTCACCCCCCCCCCCTCTCAGTGTTATTTCCAACAATCGTCTCATCCCTTTCACACTTGATCTTTCGAAGTTTGTCCTTCAGTGTCAGCTTCCTCTGATCACTGCTGTTCTGATATAAATCTTTTAATGTTTTCCACATTGCATGCGGAGTCTCCTTCCCATGGAGGCTCGAGGCAATGTGATCTCGCACTCCCTCCAAGAGAATTCTCCTAGCTCTAGCCACACACTTCCTCCATTCCATCTGCTCAGTCTTGTCAGTAGGCTTAGGAATTTCTTGATCAATGAAATCCTTAAGGCCATTATCTTCCAAAACTGCCTCCATGCGATCCTTCCAAGCTATATAGTTTGAGCTGCCATCAAGGGCATACTCAAGCCTCAAATCATAGAACGCCATTGATGAAATAGATGTGATAAGAACTTGAGATCTATATCCCGAATAATAAACTTCGAATTTCTCCTGCTAGTATACTGTTCTTGATTGATCACCTATGCTCCAATACCATGTAGAAATTTCAGCTGTAGAACAAACCGATATATGTAATGTCCTAAAGCATAATACTTGTTCTACTTCTACAAAACATTAAGCGGAAGCATAATCAAATTCATGAGAAACATCGTAGAAACATGCATAAATAATCAAGAGAAATAATCACACATAAGACAAGATATATCCAGGGGAAAGCACCAACATAAAATCCCAACGATGTATTATCAATCAAGTGGAAATCCTCTTTCACAATACAAAAAGAATCAGCTCTCAAGCTATCTAGTTCTCAATGAACTATGAAGATATGAAGATATCTCGTGAACCAACCAAGCCCTATATATAAATGTTTTACCTATGGTCCAATCCCTATTTCCTTGCGCAATTTGCTTATGAAATAATAGCAAAAGCATATGCAATTAATTCCAAACATACCAAGTCAACCAATGGTCCAACTACGCAATCCTTGAGGACACTAGTTCCTCAATCATGCAAAAACTACTTACTAGATATAGTCAAGCATCTGATAGTACATTATCCCACATCAAATCTCAACTGGGTCTCTGACAGAACTGGCATGCAACAGTTATCCATGAGTGAATCCTCAGTTATCTAAAATAATAGTTGTCACATGCATGCAAGCATTAACAAACTATATTTTATTATTTTAACAACTTGTTAAAATAATCTAACTAGACTTGACTAGTTAGAACTAAGTCATCTGATTCTCTCATTATAGAACTCATCCTTAATTCCTCAACCAATGGAGCAAATCAAGGAAACGTTCTCCAATTAATGGAGAAATAATTGCATGTTCTCACAAAGACTTCAAGTTTGCTTTTCCTTAACTAATTAACTCAACTGAATTAATTAATTAATATTTCCAACTGCTGTTTAGACCAAAATTAATTTTACTTCCTATAGATAGACTAGGACTGCTATTAATAGGAAAGGGAACCCAGAAATACTATTTTAACTTTCTATTTTAGCAGTTTCACCTCTCACCCAATGTGGCCAATGACCTCATTGGCCAAACTTGCTATTTTTAGACATGCTATTTTTAGCAGTCCTATTTTTTAGCACATTTCTAAATTTAACATTTCTTGTTGCAAACTTTTCAAACATTGTCTTCTTCTTTCCTTGAGGGCGTATCATCAGGAAACAAATTTCTCGGTTTTGGAAATGAGGCTTACTTGCATTATTTGCATTAACCAAAGAGATGACAGTAGGCGGTGCTACCTCCGGTATCCTGTGCAACTTATTTTCCAAAAGTATAATTAACAGCACGGCGGCCTTGATTCATACACAACATGTCACTTCCACAAGTATGGTTGTCTTAATAATACATCACAAACTTCAAGGGGAGCAATGTCACACAATACCTCATCCATGAAGGGCTTGATGTTGTATGGAAGGCGACACTGTTGGCTCATGCAAAGATCTCGTCATTGGTGAAGCCTCTCGATGGTGTACGATTGTGGATGTCCTGTGGTCGGTAAGTCCAACCACTTCACGACCTTTGCCGAAATGAGGTTCTTTTGGCTCCCGCTATCGACAATGAACTATAGTGGGGATCCCTTTACCCACACCTGGGAGTGGAAGAGACGCTCCTCCTCCTCTGGATCTTCGGGTTCCTCCTTCTGGATCTTCGTGGTGGCAACGGTGGCATTGGGCTCCGCATCGATAATCTGCTTCCCTTTGTCATTCCCCATGTCGGGTTCTGACTAAGAGTTGGAACATGCATCTAATTCTGAAACCTTTAGCTCAGCCGCGAGTGACTGCTTGGCCCGACACTCACTTGTGTTGTGAGTGGAGCTCTTATGGAACTCACACCATTTTCCCATGTCCTTTTTCGGCTTCGCAGCATTGTTCTTAGCTTGCAGCTTTGGCGGGTTGTCTTGGGCCGCCCCGCCTTGGCTTTGTCCTTTGTTCTGTGGTTTGGGGGAACCTTTCTTTTGCTTTGGATTCGTAGATCCAAAGTCTTGCTTCTTCTGTTTAAACTTTTGCTCAACCTTGATGACATATCGGTATGCCGTGTCGAACGAGGAGATGTTCAGGAATTTTATTTCTTCCTGGATGTACTTGTGCAGGCAGATGTGGTATTTGAGTATCAAATTCTGCTCTGAATCCTTGATACCCAACTTTGTGTGAAGGGTATGGAAAATATTGGTAAACTCCGGCACGTCTTGGTCCCTTCCCTGCCGCAACGTGGTCCACTTTATGTATTGATCCTCATAGCTTATGACAGGGTAGTACTGCTCCTTGATGGCATTCCAAAATGAATTCCAGGTGGGTGTGGTTGAAAATAGGGAGCTGGTACTTTCATCCTTCTGCTCGCAGTAGGTTTCCCACCAGTCCTTGATGTGGGGGGCTGCTTTGAGAAGAGCGAAAATAATCTTTTCTCGACTCGAAAATTCATGAACAGAAAAATAACCCTCTAGCAGATTTAACCATTTATCTATGGCATTTGCGTCTATCTGACCCTCGAATATGGGGATTTCAAAATTAACTTGTACCTTAAAGGGCGTGGCATTTTGAGAGTAGCTGCTGGAAGCCGATGCGTCGCCTTTGGGTAGCTGCTGAAGGATCTGGGCAAAATTATCCATCATCGCGCTCTTTTGTCACTCGAGGGCTTCTTCGAGCAAGATTTTGATAGGAACTCCTGCCCCCTCGTCTTTCTTCTCATCTGCCATGGGAAGCCATTGAGATTTGCGAGGCTGGTCTTGCAAAGGTTGGACCAGTTCAAGCCCTAACTCCTTATATCTTGACCTTGTTGGGGACATGCAAAGAAAAACAGAGAAAACGCAGATCGCTCTGATACCACTGATATGGATTTAAAAAGGAGCGCAAAAAATTACAGAGATAACCATAAACACAGAGATGTAATGGAAATAATACTTCATTTCATTAATGTAAAACACTGAAATATGCTTATAAACAACAATAGAAATAAACTAGCTAGGGCGATGGTAGCTTATCTTTGAGAAGAGATGTGGTGGCTACATGCCTCTGAACTGTGTTACAATGAGGCTCGAAGGCCTATTTATTGTTGAGAAACAATGGAAAACCCAAAACATCCAAAAACATAACCCTAGAAGATGAAATGCCAAAATGTGGGCCTTGTTTGGGTAAATTGGTACATCAACTTCCTGGGGTCGTAACTTTGGCATACGATCTCCATTTGACGCGTACAATATCTCATTAGAAAGGTCTATCCAAGAACTACAACTTTGGGAAGAGAAGCATCGGTCCATGGACCCATGTTGCTCCCAATTTTCCCAAAAAATGTTGTTTAGGGCCTCAAAACGGCTCCGGAAGTTCAGGAGCCAAAAAACTGCTAAAAATAGTAAATTGTGCTACAATTAAGGAAACTGAAAAGCTGAAAGAAAAAATGGTGGGGGTCCAAGTGGACTTGGTGGGTGGCCACCAATATCCACCTAGATTATGGAGTGGATCAGTTGCCTATTACAAAGTAGAAGTGGAGAATGTCTTGGCAGTCCTTCGTTGTGTATCTGAGTGGAGCCCCATGCTAAGCCATTAAGTCCTCCTGAGTCCCATGCCTCCTTTTGCTATCTGAAGACGTGAAATGAAGTAGTTGAATTCATTTTTGTGGCCCGTGTAGTCCTTAGTTTCTTGCTGCAGGGACTTCTATAGGATTAGCCCATATTAGTTTGCAATTGCTCCATGCCTCTATTCAAAGTCTTAGTTGCCGACCCATCTGCCTTTAAAACTATGTACCATGTTTTCAGAACGTTGCCATATGGGGACTTTTATTCTAGAGGACTCTACCAACAACGAGTTATGATGCTCCTTGGCCCCATTTGTTTAATTCCTTTCAGTATTTCTTCATCTTCGGATCGAGGGTTGTGACATGGGGCTCAACATCAAGGCATTAGGGCCTTTAGACTCTTATATGGGGGCCTTTTTCCCTTTATAAGTGTTTTGCACCTGGTTTCCTTAAGTCTTCATGACCATGTGCCCTTTATTGGAGCTCCTTTACTTGGTGGATCGTAATCAAAGCTTCTATTCAAGTCTTTTACATTAGAGCCGCGACATGCTTACAATCTCTGATTGTAATAGTCCTTTAGGGCTCAACCCTTGGTTCCTTGACCCTTTATGTATCGCGGGCCAAGTCCCCTTATCGGATCCCCTTTATCAGAGGTTCACAATCAACGATTTCCTTTTGATGCACAACACGCCACAACCTCTAATTGCCGATCACCCTCCGTGCTTAGCCCCCGGTTCTTTTAGCTCTTTATGTGACTGTGGGACAACCCCTTTATCACACTTTCCTATGTGAACACTGCATTACAAAGTGCCAATAAGCTTCGACCTCCAATTTGTGATTGTCGATGTGATGTCATCACTGCCACGTGGCACTTCCTTAGTGGTGACACGTGTCACCCTGTTTTCGCCTCTTATGACCCCTCGACAGATTGAATCAAAATGCCAAGTGTCTGCCACACTGCCACGTCATGTTGACATCAGTGCCACCTTGGATTTATTGGGACCAATGGTATTCTGCCACGTGGCCTTCTGGAGGAGAGAGAAAAGGCCCATCTGCCCTTGGTTTTTTGCCGATTTCCTTTGTAAATCACTTTCGGCCTTCCCAATGCTTCAATACTAACATATCATAACTCGCGATATCGCAATATTTTAGAGTTGTCACCTCGTTGGTGGATTGATAAGCCATGATGTTTTGAGCATGATTTCCGATTGCCATGGACCCTCGATTGTTGATATGTAGATATCACTCCGAGACCTCTTATGTGTGGGACCTCCAATATGCTAGGGCTTACGATTTGTGAGATCGCCGATATACGATGCGACCCTGATGTGTGATCATCGATCACCATGTCGTTGGAACCTCTGATATGCCATGCTGCATGGTCCTTTGATTTGCGATTTGCAATCGCTAACATCAAGGAGATGGGATTTTTCTTTAGAAAGGTGGTCTTTATCAGCCATCTCCTTAATGTTTTTGTCTAGAATGGTTATAGTAGGCAGCAAGGTGTTAAAGATTTCCTCAATGCTGGTAAGGGTCCTAAGGTTATGACTGACACATTTGATCAACATTCAGGAGTTCATCTCTCCTTCATCCAAGGGATGATAAACAAGTTTGCGAGAATCCTGAAGAAACATAGTGTTCCCTCAACCTTTAGACCCCTCAACACCATAAGAAGCTCCCTAAAGTCGGTTAAAGATCAGGTGAACCCTATGGATTTCAAAGGTGTTTATGTCATCCCATGTTTGTGTGGGACTCCATACATCGGAGAAACTGGTTGGTCTATTAACCAAAGAATTAAAGAACATGCCACTGATATCAAACATGGGAGGGCCAAATCCTCGGCTTTAGCGGAACATCCATTGAAAACCAAGCATCACATATGTATTGAGGAGGTCAAGGTCGTCGCAACAATTTCTCAATTTCATCACCGCAAGTTTAGGAAGCCATTGAAATTGAGCGGTCCTCTAATAAAATTAATAGGGATGACGATTGGAAAATTAGTAGCTATTAGATTCCCGCCCTCTCCTCTTAGTCTTTCTCCTTTTTTTTTGTTTATAGAGGATTCCTCCTCTTTTTTTTTTTAAGTAATATTATGTATTTTTTTTTATCAATTTCATTTATTACTATTAACACTATCGTTATATATATATATATATATAAATATATATATAATATATATATATAATATATATATAATTATAATTTTAGAACACCTTTTTTATATTTTTAAATAATTTTCATTGTATTATGTTTATTATCCCCTTTTATTATTGATATTTTTTTAATTCTATTTTTATTTTTTTTATTTAATTTTATATTTAAGAACTCCCTCACTTGTTGATTTTTATATTTATTTTATTTTATATTTATATTAGTTAGTTTTTAAATATATTTTCAGTGTAGTTTATTTTACTCATTTTTCCTAATCGGATAATAAAATATATATCAATTAACATTGAATAATATAATATTAAATGCAATAAGTTAACTAAATATTAAATATTATTTTATTATTATTTAAGCAATTTAGAGTATATAGCCATTTGGTTGGTTCATAATATTATTTCCCTCCCCGGTCAAATGTAGTCGTTTTCCTCTAACCGTTAGGTGGACCTACCTTCTTATTTAACCTTCCTCTGAGATCTGTCTCTTCATCTTTTCTTGAAGATGACCACACTGGCTGGTTCGAAATGCATCAACCTAATACTCTCCATGTGAAATTTATTTATTTATTTATTTATTTTTCCTGAAATTTTTCATGAATTAACTGAGATAGATTATTTATGAAAAAGGAATACGTTGATCGAACATGGTCAATAGGTTCTCTCATATATTATTTTATGATTTTTCGGACTGGAGAGACAAATATACGAAAACTAACTTGTGGAGTTTTCTTTTTGTCCCTTTTCAAACTCTCTAAACATGAAAAGCACTGAGTTATCATTGCCGTTGAACTCGTTAAAACATCAAATAGCGACAAACATGTCCATCATGACAAGACCAAGTTTCACCTTTGCTAGACTCATTAAAACATCACATAGCGATGGATTTATCCGAAGGGTGAAATTATATAACAAGCATATGTTATCCTCCTCAAGATTGACAAAAAATAAAGAGGTACTGGTCAGCAATGACTGGGAAAATGGGAAAAGGGGTAAACCACTTTATGGCAGTAGGTCGCTCTTGAACATGACACTTTCACTTCATCTTTGTAACTATTTGGGTTGGGTTATCTGCTTGATGGTTATCATACCTATGGTCTATCATACCATCCATTACTTTGATTTTGGGTCAATGTTGCCAATTCATTTAGTGTTGTCGACATGTTCAAGAGAAGTCACTCAGTTAAATTCATCCTTTGAAATACTCATAAACCTTCTTTTTCATGACTGCCATTCCTGAGCCTTGTGTCGTCAATCACATTCCATCTCCAAAAATCATTACACTCGTTTCATGTCATTGATGTGGGATATATCAAGGCCCTCCTGTGATGAGTCGCTTCTTGACGACATCAACACATTATCCAAGAAGTTGACTTAGAAACACCCTTCCAGTACCTTGAGGCTTGCATACATCAATGGAAAGTTTCTCACTTTTGGTGATAGGTTGACACCTCTGACCTTTAACCAAAAGACTTTGTATGGTGTTCGACATCAAAACATCCATTCACACCATGCAGAATGTACTGTAGTACCTTGAGGATCATTATAATTATCAGTGATTTCTTTCGTGTCTATTAACGACTTACATCATTGGCTGGTAATCAGACGATGTCTTCCCATGTTTGACTTTAGATCACATATTCACATGGTTAGACTCGTACTTGAGTGAACGATTGAACGAGATAGAAGACCCCAGATCTAGTTTCATCCATTCGGGCTGCAATTTCAGGAAAGTACCAAATCACCCGTACAATGGCTTTACACTGATGGTCATCCCATCATGGTCTATATATATAGACGAATACCTATGTACATGTAATGAAAGTTTATATGTTGAGCATGGGTATGCCTTCCCTCAACAATTCATGAAAAATCCAAAATATCATGATATTATGTATTGTAATTGATGCAGGTTACCATCCGCTTCAGAACCTCCTCGTCACATCGTAAAGCATATCACTTGACATTATCATTTTCAACTTCATTCTTTAGGGGGAAACTGTTACAGGTCTGTTTGGGCACATCACTCCCATCATTCAAATCAGTACTATTAGGGTTCATCAAACCCTGATTCAATTGCTACATGCCCTAGACAAGTCATCACATTGAATGCCTTCATTCCTGAGAGTTTCCTGGCCTGAAGCCTTCCTGAAATGACTCCTTGAGGGACCAGCGCAACCTTGGTCAGGGGTAACTACACTGCAAAGCACTTAGGCCCATTCAAGCCTGCTCTGCAAAACACCTAGACCCACTATGACCTATGTTGGGCGAGATTGAGCGAAATCTTCATAAGGTTTTGGGAATATTCTTTTATTCTAGGCCATTCTAGAAGATTCCCACCTTTTATCCTCTCCTATGAGCTCGAAAATGGATAGGGAATGAATCAAATAACCTCCTATCCTCTCATCCCTTCCTCCATGGAAACTAACTCCGAAATTGGAAATCCATTCAATGCCCAATTTATGACAAAACCACCTCCATTTCCCTATAAATTGAGCACTCATCATAGTGATCAGGGGCTGGACTTTGAGAATTTGTAAGGAGATATTGTTGGTGTGAGGTTTGAGATTGTAAGCAAGTATTGTTATGTTGTCGGAGTGTTGTGATTTTTGTGTGATGAGGATGGAACTCAAGTTGGATGAGTGACATGGGATCGGACTTCTTGGTTGTAACTCTTTTTTCTACTTAATAAAGCTGTTTACACCGTTTCCCATATTATGATGACTATATGTGTAATGCTTTTGATTCCATTTGCTTATAGTAGATAGGTCTTTTCCTTTGATTTTTTCCTCTATTTATGATTGCAGGTACTTATCGAGCAGATTCAGTTCGAGAAGGAGTGACGGGAGCTATTCAAAGGAGACAAAGTGAAGAAAAAGATAACAAGTAGGTCCCTTATCTTATTTATCTTCTATAGAAAAAAGTTAAACTCTTTAAATCTGTTTTTCTAGGTGTAGCTACCCACCTAGGGAAATTGTGTTTATCTGTAGATGAAAAATTCCATTCCACATAACAAGATGCACTCTCAAGAAAGGATGAGGATGTGGAAGCATTGCTTTGTGCCATTTCTATCATCCAACCAGATTGGATAAATGAAGCAAGGGATGAATGGAAGAATGACGAAGAAGTGTGGACACTCATTCAAAAGTTACAACAAGATCCCAGTACATTTGATACATTTAGCTAGAAAAATGATTCGTTATGGTACAAAGACCTCTTATACCTGGGTAAGAATTCCCAACTCAAATAAAATATTCTTATGGAATTGCACAATTCTCCCTTAGGAGGGAACTCAAGATTTTTAAAATCTTACCACAGGGTTAAGAAGAAATTTTTTTGGGATGGCCTTAAATCAGGTATTCAAAAGTTTGTGGTGGAATGTTTGGTTTGCCAACAAAATAAAGTTCAAGAAATTAGGACTCCAGGTCTATTACAACCTTTATCCATTCTAAGCCAACGTTGGGAGGAGGTTTCAATGGATTTTATCACAGGTTTACCCAAGCCCGAAGGGAAGGGTGTCATCATGGTGGTAGTTGACAGACTTACCAAGTATGCACACTTTTGTGAATTATCTCATCCATTTAAAGTGAGTACAGTTTCTAATGCATTTATGGAAACAATTCAAAAGCTACATGGAAACCCAAAAATTATTGTAAGCGACAGAGGTCCCATTTTCACTGGAAATTTTTGGACATAATTTTTTTCTTGTCTTGGTACTCAGTTAGCTCATAACTCATCTTATCATTCTCAATGTGATGGGAAAACTGAGATAGTAAACAAATGTTTGGAAGGATATTTGCATTGTTGTATCTCTGATAAACAGACACAATGGGTGAAATGGTTGCCTCTCGCTGAATGGTGGTATAACACTTCCTTCCATATTGCAGTTAAAATGACCCCATTTATGACACTTTATGGATATCATCCACCATCCATCACATCATATTTAAGAGAAAATTCTAAGTTTCAAGCAGTGGAAGATCACATCAAGCATCAACAACAAGTTCTCCAACTCTTAAAGGATAACCCCACTTTAGCGCAGAATAGAATGAAACAACAGGCAAATCAACATCACAACGAAAGAAGTTTTGATGTAGGTGACTAGGTATTCCTACAGTTACAACCATATAAACAAATGTCCCTCAAGCAAGCTAAGAAGGATAATAAATTACCACCAAAGTATTATTGTCCATATAAGGTGTTGCAAAAAGATTGGTACTATGGCATACAAATTGGAGCTTCCTACAGCTTCCCGAGTGCACCCAGTTTTTCATGTTTCATGTTTAAAGAAGGTTATAGGTGACAAGCTCCCAGTTCAAACAATATTTCCAGAACTTGACAAGGAAGGAAAAATCATATTGGAACCTGAAGAATTCACAGAAACAAGAACTCGACACCTACAAAATCGATCAATTTCGGAGTATCTCGTCAAGTGGAAGAACTTACCCACTGAAGATTCCACATGGGAGGATGAAAATTTTATACAGAATCATCCAGAACTACTCAAGTGTTGAGGACAACGCTTTTTTGAAGGAGAGGGGCATGCTAGGTCCCTATAATACTAGTGATTCCCCCATTACTATTGTCATTGTAGCCCTTATTGTTATTATTGTGCCGCTATTGTCCCCATATTGTTATTAGTGTGCCCCATAGAAGCCCACTATTGTTATTGTTGTGCCTTTATACTATTATTATTATGTCGACTTTGATTATATTGTGATACCTTAGACTCCTATATATAGAAATGAGGTTTAATCATTTGTATCATCAAATAATTGTTCATTTGTGTAATGTAAAGTAGGTTCCCCCCTAGAAGAGGCTGATTTTGAAGTCATTGATCTATATTTTCTATATTTTTTGTGAGCTGGTTTCGTAACATTTGGTATCAAAGGTTTGGATTTTAGGGTTTCGTTGGTCCAAAACAGGTCATCATGGCATTTTCGCTATAGCTTTTCTTCTACGCTGTTTCCAAACCAAAAAAAAAAAAGCCATTTGAGATGAAATCTCGATGATCCTCGGGTCCGAATTTTAGATCTTGTATGCTCACATCCAAATTTGATAAACATACCTCAATGCCTATTAGGATCTGAAAGACCATTTGCACATTTGGATTTGGCATGAGGATTTATTAATGAATGGATGAATGCCATCGCGTAGTTACTATTTGAAACCAATCTTCAATGTAGTCCTTTCTCTCCAAGAAATGCTTGGTCATCCTTCTATATCTCCTATCAATAGATAGATTAGTGTCGAAACTATTATAGTACAAAAATTGATTGAAATTCATGCATCCTATTTATCGTGCTTTAAATATGCAACTAAAAATGAGATTTAAAGCTAAACAGACATTCTAGATTGAAGGTTTTCACCTATGTATACTTCCCCAACAACGACAACAAAAATGTTAGGTAATTTAATTGTTAGTTAAATTACTTGTCATTAAATTATCAAAATCGAGATTTGTGAACTTGTGAAGTACACTTGCACAATATATGTGAGGAATCAACATTCAATTCCAAAAAGGAAATTCTACTCTATTGCAAATCCGAAATAAAACCTATCCATGAAAAATGTCTAAGATGAGTATGAACACACTTTATTTTTCAAAAGTCTCAAATTTGGAACTTGGAAAATAATTTTTAATATATGAAATTGAAATGATGATTGACTTGAAAATAAACTTACTTTATTGACATGAAAATAAGTCTATTATAGTGACTTGAAAGTAAATCTATCTTATTAGCATGAAAGTAAATATATTCTAATGACTTGAAAGTAAATTTAATCTAGAAAGCAACAAATTGTCTACTAAGAAAACATTGAATTCTTAATTTATGAAATTTAAAGGAAACATATTATGAAAGCAGCGAGAGATCAATTGAAATTACTAATGTGTGCATTGTCAAATTAGAACCATTCATTAATATCTATCAAACAAGTTGAAAAGCAACGGATTTATGAAATGAGAGCAATAATGCTTAACCTATAAAAGAACATAAATGGAATGAGTATGAAAAAATGTAAACAATGCATCTAATAAAAAAACCTAAAATGAACATAAAGAAACTAAAAATTAAAACATTATAATACATTCCATACTCATTAGGTGGCCATCCCAAAGTGCATGAGAGGTGGAAAGTTGAGAAAACTCTTGATCAAACACCAAATGAAGACACAACCATTTCAAAGTGAACTACAATGGTATTAATAAGCATAGTACCAATCCTTAACATTCAAAACTCTACATTGAAGCATGAGCATAGCTCCCAAATTTTTCACACCTTTTGAGAGGAGTAGGCACTCATATTTATACAAAAAGTAGTATAATTAACTCATAAATGTAGATCCACAAATCTCTCCTAGATCCACACATATCTCATGTGGTTACAGACATGTGTTGACATCTAGCAATTAACATCTCTTCATATCCTCTCACAAATCTCTCCTAACTTTGATAGGAGACACTTATGAAAACTTCCATGATTCTAATCTATGAATTGTGCTTGACCGATGATATCAAATCTTCAAGAGTTCAAAGAGGAAATTCGAACTTGAATCTTGGATGCCAAATATGAGTGTCTTGGAATCTTCAAATATGCTTACACATGTCACAAAATTCATCCAAATTTTATATATAATTTAGTACATGTTAATTTTCTAATATCTAACCATAAATTCACTCAAAATACCAAAATAAATGTATTGGAAAATAATGTGCCTAAACCCATATTTAATTATGAAGATGGTCTTAGTGCATGGTTATGGAGCTGCGAAATATGGTAAATTTTGAAGCAAAGTGAAAGAAAAGAGGGTGAAATGAATGATATTTGGAGACCCAACAACTATACTATTAAATCATATGCTTGAAAACGATATATGACTATACCAGTGACCTTGATGGTTTTTACAGTGAGGGCATCCATTTGAATATTTTTAAAGACTACATGCAAATTGTTGGTAGTGACCTTGTGTAATTGTTACAGTGATATAAGATTTCCATGGAAACGATGTAGTGAATTGGCATGAAGAGAAGTATATTTGACAGAGCTAGAATTTGATGATATCTCTACAGATTGATGAAGCTTGAGCAATGTTGATATTGCTAGTGGACCTAATTGAATGACCTATGCTACTAGGGTTTGTGAAAATGTTGATAACAACATGATGTATGGAAGTTTTAGAGAAAAGGATTTGATATCTCAAGTTAAAGAATAATTGGCAGATCTGACAGGGCACTTAGCAGAGTTGAGGGAATAGACATTTGTGATAGATAATTGTACTGTGGTTGATTTGATTGACATAATTTTTTTTGCAGATTCTTGTCTTGAAGTTTCCCCTTATTGATTTTGGAGCATAGGTGGATCCAGTCTAAAAATTGTAAATGTTGTCTGTCGGTTGATCAAGGTGGTAAGATGGTGCAAGGTAGGAGAGTGGAGTCTCCTTTAGGTTGGATAATGAGAACACTTCAGTGCAACGGGGTGATTATAAGATAGGTTGGAACTTTCACAAGGTTTTGGAGCATTCGTCTAGTTGCAACTAGTAAATAGGGTGTTGGTGCAGCCATCTAGTTGGAGCCTAAAAATTGGGGCATTAGAGTGTCCTTCTAGTTGCAGCTGGCAAAAAAGGCATAGGAGCATCTTACAGGTTGGAGCCTCCTTCAATTAGAGTTAAAAACGTGATTTAAATCTTTTAAAGAAAAATATTAAGAAGCATTCACTAGTTTTTTTCCCAGAGGGGTTTCCACCCAAAAAACTTTGTGTTTATTGTCTCTATTGCTATGCATTATTGAATGGCGTTGATGATTGTTTATGTTTATCTGTTTCCAATAACAATTAATTCTCTATGAAATTAAAAATATACTAATTGAAAAGAAATATTGATTTACCCCCCTCTCAATATTTCCAACAATTTGGTATTAGAGTCGGTTCCTTCAGTAGTAGCTTAACAACTAGAAGGCAGATATCAGAGTGCATAGATGGGAAAAAAAGGGCATGTTGTCAAGCATTCAAAGGAATCAAAGGAAGTTCTAGGTATTGAAATAGTTTCAAATCCTATTACTGCTGAAGAAGTGAAACTAGTTAGTCCAATACCTATATTCAATAAATTAGGTTTTGTATTTTGGAAAAGTAGAATGGAAGCATATTTGCAGGTTCACAGATGTGATGTAGCATACTTTGTTGTCTCTAGAGACATATCTACGGACAAATATAGAAGGTACATTAAAAAATCCATGAATCCAATCCTTAATACTCTGCTAGGAACTGTAAAAGTAATAGTTGGTCAATGCTCAACATCCAAACAT
The DNA here is from genome assembly GCA_000404065.3 of Pinus taeda. NCBI lineage: Eukaryota > Viridiplantae > Streptophyta > Pinopsida > Pinales > Pinaceae > Pinus > Pinus taeda. The sequence continues at coordinate 14,736 of APFE030006357.1, forward strand.
CTTTGGGAGAAACTTCAAGATCTATGTGAAGGTAAAAAACATATAGATCAAGATAAAGATGTTGATAATTATGGAGATCCTCATATCAAAGAATATAATAATGAAGAAGAAGAAGAAGTAGAAGAGGACATGGAAAATGAATTAATTAATGCATTCAAAGAATGGAAGAATGCAGAGAAGGAAAATCACACACTCAAAGAAGAAGAGTCTAAGTTCTCGCCTTGATCAATGCAAAGGTGACCTAATTGTTGTGGTATTTGATACATTTATATGATTTAAATTGCATATATTAAGGTTGAACTTTATGCTCTGAGCTAAGTAGTCATTGAAGGTGTTGAGTAATGTGAAGGTGGTTCATAAATACTCATTGATTAATCTCCAAGAATTAGTTCTGGAACATTTACATTAATAGGGGCATAGTGTGATTTGAAGGCCTAATGCTTATGAAAATCCTTGATTGATATTTTCTACTTCATAAATGTGTGACCTCTCATCTTGAAGCGTTGCTCTAGATCAGAATTCAAAATCAAGCCAACTCAAGCAAGAATCCCAATCTATATAGTGGCAACATCCCTAGAAGGATCTCATAGCATTCAAAGGTATGGTTTACTCTTGCAAATTGTTGTTTTATAGACACAATATAGTGCTCCTATCTTGACGGTAAGACTAGGTGTCGAATTCATTTAATGAAGGTGATATCTCCTCGTATCTGGTGAAAAATCATTGAGGGTATAAACAAGCAAGGTTCTGTAAGTGAAATAGAATAAGAGTACAATGTCAAATGGGGTTGAATATCTCAAGGTATTTGGACCATGATAGCAGTGACCCAAATGAATTGATCTAATTGCATAATGATGAACTTGTTGTTTGACTATTACAACAACCTAGATATGATAATTATTACAGTTGTGTATGTGACCTAGTTGGTAATAGTAAAGTTGATGACAATTGTTACCTAAATTACAATGGTTAATGTGACAAAAAAGTAGTCAAATATTGGTAGTAAGACCATGACTTTAAGTGACAATGATATATATAATATATATATATATATATATATATATATATATATATATATTCTTTATAAATATAATGAACTATACATGTGAAAATATGATAGTGACACGTTCTTCTATTTGATTGTGAAACAATGACCTTATTCATACATATAGTAACAATGCTAATAATGTATATCAAATGCATGTGACATATGGAAAAACATTTACTATGTGACTGATATCTATATAACAATGACCTGTGGTATATGACATAAACATTCTAATCACTTGTAGGACTGTTCCATGATTGGCTTGAGAGCATTGTTCAGTAAGATGTTTTGATATGTATGCTAAGGAATATATTATTGAATCACGTGCTTGATAACGACATATGACTATACCAGTGACCTTGATGGTTTCTATAGTGAGGACATCCATTTTTCTATCTTTGAAGACTACATATAAATTGTTGGTAGTGATCTTGTGTAGTTGTTACAGTGAGATGGATTTCCATGGTAGTGATGTGGTGAATTGGCATGAATATAAGAAGATTCGATAGAGCTAGAACTGATGATATCACTACAAATTGATGGATCTTGAGTAGTGTTGATATTGCTATTGGACCTAACTGAATTTCCTATGTTGTTAGGTTTTGTGCATAGGTTGATAACAATAGGATGTATGGCAGTTCTAGAGGAAAGGATTTAATATCTTGAGTAAAAGAAAAATCAATAGATCTATCAGGGCACTTAGCAGAGCTGAGGGAATAGACAGTTGTGGCAGATAACAGTATTATGTTTGATTTAATTGACAAAGATTATTTTGTAGAGACTTGTCTTTAAGTTTCCCTGTATTGGTTTTTAAGCATAGGTGGATCCAGTCTAAAAGTTGTGAAGCATGGTTGATTGGCTGATCAAGGTGGCAAGGTGGTGCAAGGTAGGGTAGTGGAGTCTCCTCCAGGTTAGAGCGTGAAAACACTTCAGGAGGGCAGGGTGATGTTAGGGCAGGTTGGATCATGCATAAGGTTTTGAAGCATCTGTCCAGCTGCAGCTGGTAAACAAAGTGTTGGAGCGCCCGTCGGGTTGGAGCCTGCAAAATAGGGTGTTGGAGGATCCTTTCAGTTGTAGCTAGTGATTAGGGCATAGAAGAATCCTACAAGTTGGAGCTTGTAAATCAGGGGGTTGGAGCCTCCTTCAGTTGGATTTGAAAACTTGATGTAAATCTTTTAAAGAAAAATATTAAGAAGCATTCAGTGTTTTTTGTCTCACAGGGGCTTCCACCTAAAAATCTATGTGTCTATTGTCTCTATTGCTATGAATTGTTGAATGGTGTTGATGAATGTTTATTTTAATATGTTTCTAATAACAATTAATGCTTTGTGAAATTAAAAATATATTAATTGATAAGAAATAACGATTCACCCCCCTCTCAGTATTTCCAACAATAGTAAAGTAAAAATGGCTAAATTACAAGTTTATTGAACGCGATTTGAATATTTGAGAATGAGGGATGATGAACATATAACCAAGTTTTTTCTTTGAGTTGATGAAATTGTTGATGTTATGAAGGGTCTGGATGAAAAAATTAAGGGGAATACAACAATCCAAAAAGTGCTAAGATCACTCCTTGCCAAGTTTAATCCTAAAGTATCAGTTATTGAAGAAATGTATAACATTGGAACTCTAACAATGGATCAATTGCTTCTCTCTCTAACAACATAAGAAATGAGAATTACAAAAGAAAATTCCACATCAATATTTTCCAACATTTAAAGAAAATAATAAATCCACAAAAGATAAAGAATGTTCAAGTTCAGGCTCAAATGAAGAAGAAGCTAACTTTGTGAGAAGATTGAAGAAAGGAACTAGTAAGTATAAAGGAAAATTTCCTTTTAAGTGCTTTAATTGTGGTAGAGTTATCCCTCAAAATGTACATTTAAGAAGGAAAAAAATAAATCAAAAAGTAAAGAAAAGAATAAATATAACAGAGTGGAGAATGAGAAAAGATTTAAAAAGAAAAACTTTTATACATAAGAAGATACCATCTCCTATGAAGTCACAAGTGATTATTTTGATGAAGAAGGAATTGGTGAATTCATGCTTATGGCCCTAAAGACACAATATGGAGAACATAATGAGAGTGAGTTGAGTGAAGATGAAGAGGTTGAAGTTTACCTTGAAGGAGAGCTAATCCGTTCTCTAGAAGAATTGACAGACTCAAACAAAAGAAAATTTTGATGAAATATGTTTAGGGAGGACCAAAGTTTGAAGAGCTTCTCTAGTTAAAAGTTGAACTAAAAGAAGCCAAAAATGTTGAATACATCCTATTACAATAGTTAAAAGAGAAATACAAAGAATGTGAAAGTTAGAAGAAGAAGAAGTTACTCTGAGAAAGAAGCTAGAGAAAACACATGATGAGTTAAACATGAATCTTAAACACGTTAAGGGGTGTGGAAATTTGGATGAGATATTGAATTCTAATAAATATCCTCATATGAAAGTTGATTTATGTTATGAAGGAGAAACTATTAATAAGGATATAGGGGATAGAAAGACCATTAACTTCATCAAAGTCGTCACAAGAGATAATGACAACAATCAATAACTAAAGAATAAGGATGTCAACAACATACCTCCACAACATCAAGGTAATAATGCATCTTAACAACAACAAAGGAACAACAATCGTACTCAACAACAAAAAAGGACTAATCCTATTTAGCAACAACAAACAAGAAGATTTGACAAGTAGGTAATATGTTACCAGAAGCCTTATTTCTTCATAAGGAAAAATGATCAGATGTCAAGGAGACTATATTCACAAAGATCAACTTCCCCATGTATGAAAATTTCTTCTATGGATATTGTTATTTGTGCAAAAAAATTGGACACAAAGTAGTGAATTGCAGAGCATACATCAGAAGGAATGAAACAAGAATCATAAAACGAATGAGATCAACAACATATTTTTAAATGTAAGAAGGAACATAAGCAAGAAAAGTAATTCTTTTCCTCCCCTTTCTGATGTCATTGAATGCTTCTATTGCCACAAATTTGGACACAAATCTAACGAATGTCAACTCAAAAACTTCATACCACAATCTCAAGATAATCACTGGATAGAGGAACCCATGTTACGGGAAAAGGAAAAGGAACAGAAGAAAACCAATAAGTGTGGTCTTTTTCTTTATTCTAATAACCAAAATCAATGGTTTCTCCAGGAATATGACTAGAGATAAGAGAAAGTTCCTATCTCTAAATGAGAACAAATATGGAAATGTCACCTTTGGAAAGGATGCGACCAGAAAAATAATGGGAAAAGCTACATTAATATTTAATAGTGGCAAAGGAAAGGCACATGATGTATTGTTTGTGGATATAATAAAACATATTTGTTGAGTGTAAGCTGAATATGTGACAGAGGATACTATGTAATCTTTAGGGATTAGGAATGTGAACTAAAGTTAGCTACAATGGGAAAGATATTGGTCAAGGGAATCTAAACAACAGACAATGTATATGTTCTAAAGGAAGACAATGAAGAATGTCATTTGGACAAACAAGATGAGTGTTGGTTATGGCATAAAATACTAAGGTATTTAAATTCGATCATATCATCAGACTCATCAGAAAGGGAGTTGTAAGAGACCTACCCAAAATTTCCAAGCCACAAAATCCTATCTAAAAATAATGTCAAATAGGGAAATAAGCTCGTGTTCCTTTCAAGATTAAAGAGCAACTATCAACTAACAAGCCACTTCAACAAGTACACATGGACCTATGTGGACCTTATAGAACAGAAGCACCTGGAGGTGAACATTACTTCATGTTAGTAACTCATGATTTTTCCAGATTAACATGGGTAGCCTTCTTGAGAGATAAATTAAAGGCATTTGAGAAATTCAAGGTCTTCAAAGAACTACCAGAGAACCAATAAAGTTGTAAGATAAAGTGCATACAATCAGATAGAGGAGGAAAGTTTACATGAAATGAATTTGAATATTTATGTGATGAACATGGAATAAAGAGATAATATACCACTGTGGACACCCCCCAATAGAATGGAGTTGCTAAAAGGCTGAATATATTAATACACTAAATGGCTAGAACTATGATGCAAGAAAGGAACATACCACAAACCTATTGGGAAAAAGTTATTCACATAGTAGTTCACATACTAAATAAAGCACATCTTAGGCCTAACTATAACAAAACACCCTATGAGTTATGGCATGGAAAATCAACATCAATCAAACACTTCAAAGTGTTTGGCAGTAAATGATATATGAAAAATAATGATGAGAAATTGGGCAAATTTGATGCTAGGGAAAACAAAGGAATGTTTTTAGGGTACTTAATAAAAGTCAAAGGGTGCATGTGCTACAATATAAGACTGCACAAGATTGTTGATTGTATAGATGTGAAAATTAATGAGGAACTATCTCCCAAAAGCAAGTAGATAAAATAATTTGAATATATTGAAGAAACAAAGACCCATTTGAAAGCACCTTCAAGGTGTGTACAAAAGAAACACCCTAAAAGTCATATCATTGGTAACAATAATGTAGGAGTCCAAACAAGAAGAAAACTTGATGATACATAAAATCAAGCTCATATTTCCATGTTGTCCATGATTCAATCCAATAGCTTTTATTAAGAAAGCAAAGATGAAAACTAAATAGATGCCATGAATAAGGAACTGGACCAGATAAAAAAGAATGCGGCTTGGTAGTTGACATTAAGACTAACAGACAAAAACATCATAGGCAAAAAGTGTGTATTAAAAAACAATATGAATGAACAAGGGAAAATTATCAGAAATAACGCAAGTTTGGTATGCAAGGGCTATGCATAGGTAGAAGGATTAGAATTTGAAGAAAATTTTGCTCCATTGGAAAGGTTAGAAGCAATCAAAATGTTTCTAGCATTTTCCTGTTTCTAAAACTTCAAAGTATATATAGAACAACCCGAGGGCTTCCAAATATCAAATAATCCTAATGATGTTTGTAGATTAAAGAAGGCCCTCTATGGTCTCAAACAAACACCACGAGAATTGCATTCTCATTTGGACAAATAACTTCAAAAGAAAGGCTTCAAGAGAGGGGAAAATGACAACAAATTGTACATAAAATCAGATCATGAAGAAATCTCTATTGTAGTTGTATATGTTGATGACATAATATTTGGATGCAACAAAAACTCAATAGTCCAATGGTTTTCTAATGAAATGAAGATGAATTTTGAAATGTCAGTGATTGTATATCTTTCATTCTTGGTCGATCTTCAAATCATACAATATTAAAAAGGTATGTTCATCTCTCAAGGGAAATATTTAAAAGATATGTTGAAAAATTTTAGGATGGAGGATTGTTCCCCTGTAACCACTCTCATGATTGTTGGATGCAAGCCAAGAAAGGATGGTGAATAACTGGAAGTTGATCAAAATCCATATAGATATATGATTGTTAGCTTACTATAACTAACAACTTCAAGACCAGACATAATGCTAACAATTGGGTTAGTAGCAAGATATCAATCAGCTCTAAAGAAAAGCTATCTCTTAGCAACAAAAAGAATATGCAAATATTTAAAAGGCACAATAAATTATGGACTATGGTATCCAAAAAGAAAATACTTCTTATTGGTAGCTTACACAGATATATATATTGGGCAAGCGACATAGATGATAGAAAAAGTACAAGTGGTCGTGTGCTTTTTTCTTAGGAGAATCATTGGTTGCTTGGTTGAGAAAGAAGTAAACCTCGGTCTCATTATCTACTGTCGTAGTTGAATACATTGCAACAATAACTTGTTGCACACAAGTACTTCGGATGAAACAAACTCTTCAAGACATGAAGGTAACATATATTGAACCAATCTCTATCAAATGTGATAATAAAGGTTCAATAAGCATATCGAAGAATATAGTCCTACATTCTAGAACTAAACACGTTCCCATCAAATGACATTTCCTTAGAGAGAAGTTGAGAAAATTATAAATTTGGAGTATATATCAGCTAAAGAAAAAAAAGTGATATAGTCAACAATCCTTTTGTAAGGGAGCCCTTTGAATAACTAAGGCAAAAGTTGGGAATAGTCCCTTCTCCTTCTTTTCATTAATTTAATTTCAAAAAGGGGCATCTAAGGACTATTGGATGATTACAAAAGTGGTGGAAGATCTAAGCCGGAGTCTTGTTCAAAAGTTTAAAGAGTAAGCATGTTCAAAAACGAAATTATAATCCTTGACACATCAATATCTCCATTACATTCTAGCAACAATATTTTTGGCAAAATAGGCATCTCTAAAGTCATTTTGCAAACCTTGAGGAAACAAGAGATCATATCCAACAATAGAGATTTGAGAGAAATCATGAACAACATTGTGTACATATAATACTATAGTCTAGTTAAAACATTTCATAGAGGAAGCAAGGCAATAACTTGTCTACAATGTTGACACAGTTGGAGCAAATGTAGTGACTATTGGATAGACAACTACATGATAAAGAAGGTATTGTATCAATAATAAAACAGTCATACAAAGAGCATACAATCATATGAATATATTCTATAATCACATGAATATTTATACGAAGAGCTTCTATAACCATAAAAATGACAACATACTCAAGCCAACAACAGTCAAGCAAAGCCACTTCATGAGATCTGAAAGAGCTAGAAGTGAAATGTATGCCTGAGATGATTAAGAAAGAAGATCGAAAAGGATACTTCCTCAACTTATCCTCTATAAAATCTACTCATTAAGAAAGTTAGATTGTCACCTGCAAGAAGAAGACAAGGACAAAGACAACAACTGTAATTCATATATAGCTATACACAATGAACAATCAAAAAATGAGCAATAAAGATTATGTCTTCATGAGAAAAGCAAGACTCAAGTGCCCTTCAACAGAATGAATAACAAAAAGGAGAGACTATGTCTTCATAATAAGTGATAAAATACTAAAGAGAAAGGAGACTTAACATATGTTATCCTCCAAACCTGTGGTATCAGTTACAAATTAGAAAAGTCTAAAAACTTGAGGTGTTACAATGTATGCATTGAAATAGTCAAGGAATATAGTCTGCATTGATGTGCCAACATGCGTTACATAGTATGGCATTAGAATAGCATTATAACACTCAACCTGACCACCGTTACATAGCTTGGTGGGTATTGTTACATAATGATAACAATTACTAGATATTCATTAACGTTTAGTATGATATGTCTTAAAATGCAAGGATGAGCAGACAACAATTAAAATGGAAGGATAAGCATAGAATCTAGAGCATACAAACCTGAGCATATAGACCTAGAACGTTTCAACAGTATATGATAGAGCCAAAGTCAAGGATGCTAGAGTGGATAATAGAGGAGTTACCTTAGAAACCTACCCCTTACTATTGTTAAAAAAATGGATATAAAAAACATCAAACCATCAAAGTTGTGAATAAAGATAGCACAAAAACTTGTCCCTAAAATAAATATAATTTTGATGACTTCAATGGCAAGGTAAATCTTCCATATATTCTTGGGACCACCGATAAAATCGATCATGTTCTAAAAAACATAGTATCATGACCACCTTCAAACCTATAAATACAATCCACAGTTGCCTCAATACTATCAAAGATCCGTTGACCCCAAGTGCCGAAAATGAATTTATCTTATTCCTTGTTCTTGTGGTATTCCATATGTTGGGGAGACTAGCCGATCAATCAAAACTCGTATCCTTAAATATGTTGCTAACATAAAACACAATAGATTAAAAAACGTTTCTCTTGTTGAACATTTCAATAATACTAAACATCCAATATGCATTGAAGACACCCGCATCCTTGCCAAAATTGACCACTATTTCCACAGGAAATTCAGAGAAGCCATCAAAATCAATAAAAATCCTCAAAACCTAAACAGGGATGAGGGATGGAGCATAAAAGAAAAATGGATCCCTACATTGACATCTAAATCCAAAACATTTTAACACCCTAACTTATTTTTCTTTTCTTCATCATTTCTTTGATTATTTTTAATTGTACTATTTGACTCTAATCCCTCATATATAAAATTTAATACATTAATTAATCTTAATATATTTCAAAATTCATTAACTATCATGAGCAAAAAATCAAATAAATATATATATAATATAAGCATACTTTAATTATTTACTCTCATTATTTTATTATTTCTTCCACAACATATCTCTCACATTGTTCTAAATCCCTCATAAATATTTTAATGTATTTAATAATATTAATACATAAGATTCATGATTAAAAATGATTTCTCCAATTAATAAATTTAATATACAAACATATTTGTTATATTATTCAAATACATTATGTTCTATTATTCACATTATTTTATTAATTTTAACATATCACTCAAATTTCATAATATTCTTAATAAAACTTTTCTTAATCAATTTCATTGTCGGCCGATTTTTTCAATTAAAACCTAAAATACATTTCCTTATTTATCATACCAAGGTTGAATTAGTTTTCCACATACTTTTGTTTCCTAATGATGAACCTTAGTTGTAGGTTTGAAATGTCGATTTAATATCAACTTGAATGAGATGGATCAGGAAAATCAGTTACAACCTTGCCATTCATGTCAAAGGGAGAGGTAATATGGTGTGTCTTCCCAAAGGAACAATAAGGAGAAATAACTCTTTGAACAAAAGGGGGAGGACCAAATCAATGTTGCAATCAATGCCAAAGGGGAAGATTGATGGCATAGTTGGCATTGATCTCAAAGTCTGGTCAAACTACTTGGAAACCTTGGTTGTATTGTGAACATTATGCAGTGGTGAAAGAGTAAAAGCAAGTAGTGTGAACAATAAACCTCGAGGGAATTCAAGACCTTCAAACCCTGTTTAGAATAAAGGTTATATGTTTCTATAAGTTAAACAAATATATTTGTTCTTGGAATGGCTACAAGTCCTCTATTTTTAGTGTAACAAGCACACATTCAACAAATATATGCCATGGATTGTTAATTGAAACCATAACAAATCAATATTTCCAAATGCCAATTTGTTTAAGACAATGTTGGATTTGAACTAGATTGAAAGGATTTTACCCATCAAAAAATATTGTTGAATTTGAAATCGGTCTCTTAAAAATGTGGATATTGAGAGGAGGAGAAAATAGTTGAGTATACACTCAGCTGGCAAATAGTTTTGGAATGTTGCATTGAATTTATGTAAACAAAGCCCTGTCTGGCACTAATCCTGGCCTTCCACAAATGTTGCATTGAATTTGTATATACAGAGCTCTATCTGGCACTGATTCTTGGCAATGGGAATGATATCCAGTGCAACTATGTTTTTATTCTATTTTTTTTGCATTCAAGAACCTAACTCTGAAGCAAGGTCTGAAACAAATTCTTTTAGCATTGAAAAAAATAAAAGGATGCCAAATCAGAGAACCCAATAACGCTTTCAATGTCAGTGAGTCCTAGTGACATTTTCTTTTCATTTTTTTTCTTTTATATTGCATGCTCTATTTTTAGAAGATGTTGTTAAGGAAGGTTTTAATTGTAAATCCTTATGAGACCAAATAAGAGGTCCAAGATTAGCATGTGGACTTAGGAAACTTAGGTAAGTGTTGGATGGTCTACTATTAGGTGTGGGTGGATATATATGTCATGGCTCAATGATTAATACTATTGTATCATCTTCAAAAGTTCCCTTCTTCTTTAGAATAACACAAGAATTCAACTTTGCATATGGTTTGATATTCACCTATGGAATATGGTAGGTGGTCATTGATGCAACTTAAGTTTGTTATGTTGTTGGGTTTTGGTGTAGAGAGGTTGGAAAAAATGAGATAACCTTACCTAATTTAACTACACTAAGGGGAGGTCTCATGCTAGGGAGAATTTCCTTCAAGCCACAAAAGAAAATGATGCCAAGGAAAGCCCATAGAAGCACATATTGCCAATTGCAAGGATGTTCTCCAACTCACAAAAACACATGATGCAAGTTATCTAATATTATAGGAGAGGATAGTTGAGATGCAGAAGGTATTGCAATATATGGACATATATGTTGGGAAGTCTAAGACAAATGAGGGCAAGAGTGTAACACAAAACATGTTAAATAATGATTGGTGGATAAATTTCAAGCTTGTAGTTACACTCACCACCTCAAAGGTGTAGATCATCAGAGAATCTCTAAGAGTATCATTGGAAAACGTACAAATTTCAAGAAATTTGTTGAGTTGAAAAGCAATTATTTTGACATGAACAAATTGGAGGCCTTAGAACTTATCGTCCAAGAAAAGGTTGAAGTTTAGAAGCCTGAAGCTTGAAGCCAAAGTAAAACAATAAAAATATAGCCCAAGCAAAGCACCCTTTGGATCAACAAGATAATTATATGGAAAAGTGAGAAGAACTCTCTATGATATCCATTGATTTTAGGAGTGGCGAATGGCATCAAAAGGTAGTTCCTTGGATTGAGATTCATGAGATGTCCATGATCCATATTCCATCTGACACCCAATGGTTTCATAGTAGGTTTGAAATGAATGGGTATGAGGAATACAATGGAATTTCATATCGTTCTGCTGGTTATTTTGAGAAGTACACTATCATCAATTAAGTTGAGATTGCAGGACCCAAAGAGTTGTCATCTATTTCAGATTAAACACATGAAAATGACAAAGAAAAGGTGGATCCTAAATCCATAATAAGTGCTCAACAAACTGATATAGTGAAGTAACTTAATCATTGAGTTATGAGGCCAATAAATTTGTCCTCAAATGTAACACCCTCCTCCCACATCTACCCAAGTTATCGGCTAACCGGGGTAAACATGCGATGATTCAACCTTCTAAGTTACATTAAGGAAGTGGAAACTGAACTAAAAAAAGTCTGTGAACTGATCCTTAGAAACCTTTTTATTAATGAGGCTTCAATTTTCTTCATTTTCCATTATTTTCCTCCTCACATGCAACATGTGACCTTTCACCTCCCTTTTCTCCTAACTTCCTTTATTTTCATAAATAAATGTGCCAAAAATTCCATTTTCCCTTTTCGAAGCCTTAGCCATTTCCTTTACCAATTTCCTTAGCCATTAATAACCAAATGAACACCCACACTAGGGTTTCTTGCCCAACATTCAACTTGGAATAAGTGTCCCATTAACCGTGGTTATTATTTGCCTTTATTAACTTTTATTACATGGAATTTTCACCAGGGTTGTTACAGAACCCTCCCCCTTAGGGGACACCATCCTTAGTGTTCAATCACACATATACCTTAGCAAAACTACTGAAAACAAACATACTGCCCATGGAGTTTTATAACATAGCTCGATGTAGTATTTACCATGATCACCTTGCTGAGAAGTAAACTAACATAACAAGCATAACATCATAATGGCATGACACCCATACCACTTATTGGAGCTTTATAAAATAGCTCATGGTGGTATTTACATCCATATACATATGCACATATACTAAACATCACCAAAACATGTACCAAAGACATATACCAAAACATCCGCTCAACTAGTGACTAAGGAAGGATACATAGCCCGCATCTGATCCACCATCTCCCATGTAGCTTCATCGGGCCCAAATTGCTTCCACTGCACTTTAACCTATTTGATTGCTCAGTTCCAGAGCATGAGCACCTTTTTCTGCAATATACATTGAGGCTCTGACTAGAATTCTCAATCTAGATCCACCTACAATATAGACCAGTCAATCACATGATAAACAAATTTAATAAGCTTCTTAAGTAATGACACATGGAAAACATCACGGACTTTCATTTTTGTCGGAGGTAGTGCAAGGCGATAGGCTACTATTCCAATCCTCTCAACAATATTGAAGGGTCCACAAAATTGTGGTGCCAGCTTGACACATGATCCAATTCGTAGGGAGCTCTTCTTTGGTTTGATGCACAAGTACACCTGTTCCCCAACCTGGAACTCCTTACAACTTGTTCCGATCTGCATATCTCTTCTACCTATCCTGTGTTACCTTTAGATTTTTCTTGATTACCTGCATTTCCTGTTCCATGTCTGCCAACATGTCTGGTCCAATCAACACCCTGTTAACTAGATCACTCCAACTAGTAGAAGTATTGCAACTCCGCTAATAGAATGCTTCAAATGGACTCATCCTCAAAGATTCTCGATAGCCATTGTTTTAAGCGAACTCTACCAGTGGAAGATACTCTTCCCACTTTTGTTGCTTATGCATGACGCACATCCTCAACATGTCCTCCAATATCCTGTTGACCCTCTCAGTCTATCCATCTGTCTACGGATGATAAGTTGTACTAAAGGCCAACTCTGTGCCCAAACCTACAAACGACCCCTTCCAAAACTTGGAAGTGAACTTTGCATCCCTATCTGACACAATCTTCTTCAGAACACCATGCAAGTTGACCACATCTTTGATGAATACCTGTGCTACATCGCTAGTTGAGAATGTAGACTTCACTGGAATGAAGTGCAAAACCTTTGTCAATCTGTTCACAATAACCATGATGGAATCATGTTGTCCCACTGTTCTTGGAAAAACTGTGATGAATTCCATGGAAATAACCTCCCATTTACACTTTGGAATTGCAATTAGCTGTAGCAGTCCACCTGAATGCTTACACTCTACCTTCACACGCAGACATTCAAAATACCTAACCACAAAGTCCGCTACATCCTTCTTCAAATTCAGTCGATAATAAAACTTCTTTACTGTTGTCCATGTCTTCTGATAACCTGGGTGACCTGAATATGGTTTTGCATGAAACTCCCTCAAGATCACCTTATTAATCTCACTACTTTTTGGCACATATATCCTGTCTCTAAATCTAATTAATCCATTTGTTGTAAGGCAATAGTCGACATCTTGTGCACCTACACCTGTACATGTATTTGTACCACTACCTGTACCTGTACCGCCACATGTACCTACTCTGCTACAACCTATGCATAATCTCCATATACGTGACATTTTGTTGACTTGCCTGCAAAATCCTATCATGTAAGTCTGTCCCACAAGAGATTAGAGTTGTTAAGTGATTTTCCTATATCCCCCTGCTAAGAGCATCTTCCAACTTGCTCTCTTTACCTTTCACATATATGATCTCAAAATCGAACTCATCGGTCGTAGCTAACCACCGAGCCTACCTGCCATTCAAATTCGATTTGTCAAATAGATACCGCAACCTGCTATGATCACCCATCAATATAAACCTCCTACCCAGAAGGTAGTGCCTCCACATCTTCAATGCATGTATGATCGCTACCAGCTCAAGATCATGTGTGGGGTAGTTCTGTTATTAGAATACCACTTGTACCTCATGCATAAGGACTCCACCATTTCTTTCTTGTAAGCATCTGTACATACTACAAACTCTTTGTCCGAATTTGTACTATTTAGCATTGGTGCATGTGTCAACAACTGCTTAAGCTTCTCAAAATTGGCCTCACACTCCTTTGTATATTTGAATTTCTTACCTTTCTTCTGTAATGACATAATAGGATAAGTGATATGTGAGAATTTCCTGATGAATCTCCAGTAATAACCTGCCAAACCCATGAAATACCTCACATCATCTACATTCCTGGGAGCTATCCACTCCATGATGGCCCTTATCTTTTTTGGATCTACTACAATGCCCTCCTTGGAGACAAGAAGCCCCAAGTAATGTACCTCAGTCTGAAATAAACTACACTTCCCGAGCTTAACATACAGCTAATGCTCTCTCAACAACCTCAACACTGCTACTAAATGCTCGACATGCTCTTCCTCATTTTTATAATATAGCAATATGTCACGAATGAACACAATAACAAACTTATCCAAGTAGGGACGCAACATATTATTCATAAAGCACATAAATGTAGCTGGAGAATTAGTCAAACTGAATGGAACTAAAAAAACCTCACAATGCCCATACCCGGTCCAGAAATTTGTCTTGTAAATGTCCTCCTCTTTGATGCGTACCTGGTGATATTTGGATCTCAAATCAATCTTCGAGAACACTGTTTCTCCCTTCAAATGATTGAACAAGTCAGCAATCCTCGACAACAGATACCTATTTGTGATGGTCACTTTGTTCAACTGCTTGTAGTCAATGCATAATTTGGGAGTACCATATTTCTTCTTCAAAAACAAGACCGATGTGCCCCATGGTGATACACTTGGCCTAATGTATCCCTTGCCCAACATTTCCTTCAACTACAACTTGAACTCTACCAACTCAGGTGTGCTCATCCTGTAAGGTGCCTTTGATGTTAGAGTTGCCCCTAACACCACTCAATAGAAAATTCTATCTCCCTGAAAATGCTGTAGAACTTAGTACCTTCTCAAAACATATGCATCCTCAACTTCCTTACCTTTGTCACTAGAAATGTGCACTACAAATAACACATACCCTTTTCTGCGACTATGCTTTTCCAATATAATTGTTACCATCATAACTAATGTGGCTTTCTTCTTTCCCTGTAAGACTCTTGGTTCTCCATTGCCATCCAAGCACTCAATTGCCTTGTCATAACAATCCACCTTGGTTTTATAAAGGTACAACCAGTCCATGCCCAATAACATACTATATGATCCCAAAAATAATACATTCAAATGTGTTATGGTAGGCATACCATTCAAATAAAATGCACAAGCTCTTACCCAATGGTGAACTTGCTTCTTTGTACTTGTATCCAGCTACACTGACCAAGATTTTGCATGCAGTTCCTTACTTAAACCACACTTACCCACCAAGTCAGTACTAACATAGCTACAATTTGATGGAGGGTCAATCAAAATAGAAATAACTTGATCACAAAGCTTACTGTTCATCTCAATGATAGATGCCTGATGGTTTGCTTGTTTGTTATCCAATGCTGCATAAATATGAGGAACACTCTGACCAACATCCCCAACATTTTGTGTCTCCTGAGCACTATATATCTGAGGCCTACCACCCTGATTCTGTAGACAATCTCTCATGTGATGATATTTTCCACAAGTCCAACACTCTATAGGCTTTCAACCTACATCCTTATTATGTTCTTATGATCGAAATTCCTATCCTCTGTCAAATGCATTGAACTTCTTTGATGGCGTTGCATTCTCTTTATTACCTGTGCCCTAAGGTCTTACTCGCTTCTTGTCCCATTTTCCTTTGTTCTTTGCATTACCTTTCTAGCATGGGTTAGTCTCGGATCTATGCTTTGATTTGTTCATAGCAGTGCTTTAGCTTTTAGATGGCCTCCTCTAATGATCTAGGCTCATCGAACTCAATTATGTCTTTGAATGCTATCGGTAACCCATTAGTGAATCTACGAATCTTGGCTTTCTCCTCCTTGAGGTAAGGAACATACCTTAGTAGCTCCAAGAACATGCTAGTGTACTCATAATCTTTCATAGATCCCATATTTAGCTCATATAATTATTTTTCCCTTTCATCAAAGTATCTCTCTGATAGATACTTCTTCTTGAATAGCTGCTCAAACTCATTCCAAGTCAAGTCTTCCTCATGTATACCTTTGACATTCTTCACATCTTCCCACCAAATGTATGCTTTACCTTTGAGACTGAATGTAGCTACTCTGGCTTTCATGTTCTCTGAATAGTCATGCAACCTGAAGAACTTCCTCATACCAAGCAACCATTCTTTTTCATCCTATGATTTCTTTACCTCTTCATCAAACGTAGGTGGCTTTGATTTCTTAAACTCATCTAACAAATACCCCTTATCGCTCCTCCTATAAGGATGATAAAAATATGGATCATCATGTCTGTTAGAGCCAGAACTGGAATGGTACCTGTGTCTATCCCCTCTCTTATCAGGAGTGTCCAACAATCTGCCATCTCTGATCATGTCATCTCTATCTAACTTGTGACCACCATGTGACCTACTACCATATGCCCCATTAGTTTTTTCCTCCTACTCATGGTTGACCCGCAGTGGTCCCTGTCACTGGAAATTTGACGAACTCTGAAGTATCACTACATTTACCTCTGCTAGTTTCTCTTGTGCCTATATGATTCTGTCATTATTTGCCTTACAACTCCTTATTTCTTCATTTAATCTCATCAGTGTATCTACCAAATTGGAAGAATTCCCAACACCATACTTCTCATCTGATCCATAGGGAGAGTCTTTGTAGTCTACCATCTTGCTATCCATTTGATATTTCTTCTTGCAAGGTATATCATGTTAGCTAAACCAAATCACAATAAACCAAAGTACCTTAGTATAGTTCGGGGAGGATACCTCATCTTCAAGATCAACAAATCATCATGATACAAGTATAACATAATCATGACAACATATAGAAACATAACATATAAGCATATAACTATGCAACCATTATTCTAGCTAGAGTCCAGTCACTGATGCATGACCATGTCAACCACACATACTATGACCTCATGCATGACGACATCAACCGTACCAATGTACATGGACAATACACAACCATAAATGTAGACTATACACTAGCATACACGCAGACAACACACAAGCATAATCATGGTCCACACACATGCATAAACACATATAATGAAGCATAAATGAACAACACTTGTAACAACAGGTAGAAACATTAACCAAGCATACAAGGATGATACATGTAAGCAACATATAACAACATGCAACTAGTCATACATTCATAACGTTGCATTCCACAACAACACCACCAACTTCCACATGGTGACATCGCTACAACCATGATCAACACCATGCAGATGCAACAAGCACATGGACTACAAACATAAGAGACACACATGCAACCGACATGAATGCATTAAAAACACACCTAGCACATCTATTTTGAGGGAGGAGCCATGCTCTTATACCACTTTGTATCACCCTCCTCCCATATCTACCCAAGTAACTAGCCAACCGGGGTAAACATGCGACGAGAGGCCACTATGGTATGATTTTACTCCTAAGTTATGTTAAGGAAGTGGAATTAACATAAACACACCATACAAACCTTCAACATCAGCATTAGGACCATCAGGAACCATCCCAACATACATGCAACTCGGTGCTTACAAGCAAAAGCCATTGTAGCTATTGATCCTGATGTCCTCTTGTGCTTTCCTGCTCTTCCTTTTCCTTCTTGCTCCAAAAGTCCAAGTGTGCCACCCCTTCCAAGAGTGCTCCGAGAAAAATATTAATTATCCAAGAGTATGAGAGAGAGAGGATAATGAGAGAACTCCAAAACTAAACTGAAAAAAGTTTGTGAACTGATCCTTAGAAGCCTTTTTATTAATGAGGCCTCTATTTTCTTCATTTTCCATTATTTTCCTTCATTTTTCTCCTCACATGCAACTTGTGACCTTTCACCTCCCTTTTCTCCTAATTTCTTTTATTTCAATAGATAAATCTGTAAAAAATGCCATTTTTCCTTTCTGAAGCCTTAGCCATCACCTTTTCTAATTTCCTTAGCCATTAATAACCAAATGAACACCCACACTAAGATGTTTTGCTCAACATTCAACTTGGAATAAGTGTCCCATCAACCCCAGTTATTATTTTGCCTTTATTAACTTTTATTACATGGAATTTTCACCAAGGTTGTTACATCGCGCAAGGTATTTTATGAATAATCACATGGCACGTATTATCTCTTCCATCTATTTGGTATTGAAGAGAATTTGAAACTAATAGACCATGTGAAGCTGGAAAGAAAAACATAATCACTTCAAATCCCTGCATTGGAATACAAACATTTAATGATTTATGTCTACAGAAAGATGTATTTTTTGATGGAAAAGCTATTAGTGAATTGAATTTTGTGAGAACTACTTCATGAATTGCCTAACAAAGAGAGAAAGAGGAAGAGGAAGAGGAGTAGAAGTGAAACAAAACTGAGGAAGGGAAGCAAAGGAGATAAGTAGTTGTAAATATGGCATACACAAACTACGGAATAGAGACAAACAGAAGGAATAATTCAAAATTAAAAAGTAGGTAAGCCAACAAAATAAAATTTTAATGTATCAGGGGATTGGTGTCTCCTTTTAGGTTGTAGCCCAAAAAAGAACATGTTGGAGCCTGTAAAAAGAGGGAGTGGGTGATTCAAACAAATTGTAGCTTGCAAAATAAATGAGAGGATGAAGCCTCCTGTAGGTAGAAGTCTACACAAATTGATGTAAAAGAAGGAGTGGGTTCTTGCCTTTACATCACAACAAAAATTCATGGTTTTCTCTCTTTATGGGTTTCAACTTATATTGGGTGTCTAAATGTGTTGGTTGTGTTTTTGCTTTTGAATTCATGATTAATTGCTGAAGACTTATATAACACTACTAATTGTTAAAAAAAAGGTTAAAAGTATGTTAAAATAATTTGAAACTGGGTAAAATCATTGATTCACATCCCTCTCAGTAATTGCCTAATTTCCAACATTAACTTTTCTATATTCATATTAATATCCTCATATGAGATCATTTGTATTTGTATTTATATTTAGGCATAATTAAAAAAAAAATCCTTAACTTTTGTGCGTGTGGGTGTGTCTCCTTATATTAACCAAAACATTAGTACATAGTTCACTTTTTTACTGCATCCTTACGACAGATGGTCTCAACCTGCCCAATCAGAAACTAGGTATTGTTCACCATTTGTAAATAGAGTAACAAGACCAAAAATGAAAGTATCATAGTTCCAACAACACATCTAAAGAGTATATGAGCCTATCATAACAAAAACAACTATAAGAGACTATCAAGCCATGATTAATCAGAGGAGTTAATTGGTTCAAGATCCCAACCACTAGAACCTAGAGGGGAGGATGACTTTGTAAGGCATGGGATGTGATGCTTAATCTTAGCCATTTCGGTATCCATCCTCTCCAATTGGAAGTACATATTTCCTTGTTCATGTTTCACATTTTCCAAATGGGTGAATATACTATATTGATCTGCTTGACGTTCCATCAAAATTCTTCCCATCAAGGTCTTGATTTTCCAATACATAAATAGGGCATGAAGGTATTGCTTCCAACAACCCCTAATGTGCCTTGAATCTTCAATTAATTGCCCAAATTCTTCAATGAGTTCAGAGTTTGACAATGCATGTTGATCTCCGGCGATCATAACTTCTAAATGATGCATCTCATTTATGATATCTTCAAGGATTGACAAATGGAAATAATCTATTGCCTCTTTAGCCTACTACTGATCACGATTCTAGCCTTGAGGATCTCGACCACCACCCCTCCTCTCTAGATTCTCATTCTTTGCCTCTGCATACTAACTTGCTAGTGTGAATGAAATGTGTTGCTGAAACAAACTCTTTCATGAGTGGATAACCAACAACTATAATCCCAAATAAGAACACCCTTGGATTGCCAATCCACAGTGTGCTTTGTGCCTCACAACTAGGCCCTTTGCCCAACATCCGCCAGAGAGAATTCACAACACAAAAAATCGACAGACCAGAATGCCACAATACAGTTCCTAAATAAAATCCTCAGCTTGGATAAGTTAAAGGGAATCTATCTCCCAAGCCTAGGAGAAAATACTCCTGCCTCATGATTATTATTGGTGCAATCAAAAGCCCAGTCTCTGAACCAACCTATGCTTACTCCATTAGAGATTACAAACCCTTGTTACAACCAACTATTGATCTAGGATTCAATTACAAGGTTATAGCAATTAGATTGGGAAAATGCTTCAGAAGGACAAGCCCCCCTTACATCACCTCATTGATAGACCTAGTCATTAAGCCAACAACTAAACACACCTTCAGACTTTAAACACTAGTTATCATACCTAAGCGCAAACTCAACAATACAAATGGGCTCCACATGTTGCCTTCCCACCAATAAATCCAAACAATGACTAGAATTACATAACCAAGACCAACAACTAGATTCCTAAAAGTAGAAATAGTGGTAACCCAAAACTCAAATGAAGAACTATATAACTAGATAAGGATTGAGATTACCGTAAAGAAGGTGAGACACAACATCCAACTACTGCCTATTCCAACTTTCCCATAGGTATTAGGAGCACAAACCAACGAGAATCCTCTCACAACGAAGATAGGCTAACGAACCTAATGTTCCACTCAATCTGAAACCCAAATTCTGCCTAGGCAATGGCTAAATAAGTCCGCAATACACTTCCTCAAGGGCTTGCACTGACCCTTGCCAACCATATAAATTTTCCAAAGAAGCACCATTGGTTTGCCCACTGGGGTGAGGGGCCAAGGTTCACCCACTCAGATTGGACACCAAAACATCCCCTCATCTTTAGATAGAATAGATTTATCTCTCGCTGAAGATTCCATAGCTAAACTAGATATATGTGGGTGGCCACGCTACCCCTCAAATTTAATGCACCTCATGATAATAATCTCTAAAATGATAGGTGCAAAAGCCTCTGAAATCCTCCTCTTACACTCCATTTGGAAAATTTAAATTATTACATTATTAAATATTATACATTAATTAAAATAATAATAAATATTATAAAATTTAAATATAAAAATTATATTAAATATTTTTAAACAATATTATCTTTATTGCTAAATTTACATATTACATATTTTTATAAATAGTCATAATTTTATTAATTAATTAGCATATATTATATTACACGATGTTTACTTTATTAGACGTTTTTGGCTGGTTGTTGATTCAAAAACCTTGAGCTCTTCCAAGTTCCCACACGTGTTCTTCCAGCAATGCCTGTCGCGCATGCAGAGACCTTTATGAGTAAAAGACGCGGAAGACTTTATAGGATTCGAAACGAAAATTTCGTGGCGATTTGTATGGGTTTCACGTGATGCATTGAAACAAACCAGAGAAAGTTTGGGAAAAGGCTGCACTTCTTCATGGCCGTCCATGTATAATATTCAAGCAAGTATGTCTTGCATTTCTATTTGAAACTGGAATGAATTGGTCGGTAGTCCGTAAGGGACCAAGTTTTCATTCTTTTTAGATGCTTTTGGGTCTTGGGCCAGTAATCTATTTCCTTAAGTCCGAGGAAGACGAGCTCTTAACTAAGTAGCACAGTTTTAGGACATAGATAACCTATTTCCTTAGGTCCAAAGAGGAAGACAAGCCCTTAACCAAGCATAAACAGTTGTAAGACATACTCCAAGCCCAACAACATTTTAATTTTATCTCTATTTTACTCCTTGCCCAATCATGCAGGTTTTAATGGGTGAGGTAATATTTGTTTTCAGTTTAAAACTTTTATGTGGTTCCTTGGACGAGCTCTTAACCAAGCATAAATAGTTGTACGACATACTCCAAGCCCAACAACATTTTAATTTTATCTCTCTTTTACTCCATGCCCAACCACGTAGGCTTTAATGGGTGAGGTAATATTTATTTTCGTTTTAAAACTTTTATGTGGTTGCTTGTGACCATATTAAACTGAAAGTAGATAGTTGTAGGACATACTCCAAGCCCAACAACATTTTAATTTTATCTCTCTTTTACTCCCTGCCCCCGCCCAACCACGTAGGCTTTAATGGGTGAGGTAATACTTATTTTCGGTTTAAAACTTTTATGTGGCTGCTTGTGACCATATTAAACTGAAAGTAGATATTACCTCACCCATTAAACCCTACAGTCATTTGTGTGGCCACACTTTGTCAAAAGCTATTACCTCAGTCATTTAGCAAGAGGGGTCTCACCCATTAAAGCCTTAGTGGTCATTTGTGTGGCCACACTCCATAAAAAATTAAAGCCTTAGTGGTCATTTGTGTGGCCACACTCCATCAAAAGCTATTACCTCAGCATGAGAGACCCCTCCGCGAATGACTAAAATTAACCAGCATGCCAATGGGCCATAATTACATAGGGTTGTATACGACCACCATTAGATTTTGGCAAACCCGATGGGCATAGACAAGCCCGTGCATTTATGACCATGGACAGGGTATATAACTAGCGTGCCAATGGGCCATAATTACACGGGGTTGTATATGACCACCATTAGATTTTCCCAGACCCAACAGGGATATACAAACCCATGCATTTATGACCATGGACAGGGTAGATATATACGCAGTTGTCTATAATGCGACTTTTTGAAAGCTTTTCAGGTGGGTTTTTCCGGTCAAAATCTGGCAGCAATTTATTGGAATCGCAAGTTTGATAGCTAGTTTCTGCACAATGAAAGTGTCCCAAGAGTTTTCCAGGGTGCTTAATCCAAATATGCAGTTAAAAAACCATTTTAACTGCAACAAATGAAGATTTAACCTCAATTTCTTCCGCCGGATTCCGTCACCGGAATCTCCAAAAAGTCGCATTATAGACAACTCCGATATATACAAGCCGCATATACAAGCCCGTGCATTTATGACCATGGACAGGCTAGATAACTAGCGTGCCAATGAGCCATAATTACACAGGGTTGTATACAACCACCATGCCAACCTGACGGACATATACAAGCTCGTGCATTTATAACCATGGAGAGACTAGATATATACAAGCGCGTGCATTTATGACCATGAATAGGCTAGATATATACAAGCCCATGCGATCATAGAGACGCTAGATATTTGTTACTCAACAAGTAATGAAATCTCCCTAACTTTATATCACAACCCATTGAACCGAAAATACCTCTGTATCAATTAAAAATAAAATTATATTTTTATTAATATAAAACGGTATTTATTCATTTATAAATTTTATTAATTTAAAACAGTATAATAATTACGAAAAGAATTAGCAAATGCAAATTCAACCCTAAATCTTTAATGTGAACTAATAAAATGAAACTTGCTTGGATGTAGAAAATGCTGATTGATGGGTACAATGGAAGTTTGACGCAGCGAGACCTTCGGGATGGAATAATAAAATCGTGAAACTTACATGTAGATGTCCTTGTTGGCGAGTACAGTGCTATGGTTTTTTGATACAATGAAATTTTAGGGGATTTATTTCATTTTCATAAAAGAAATAAACGAATATGATTTTAAAAAAGAAGGTATGGAGTGTAGAGGGTTAATTTAATTGGTTGAGGGTTAACTAGCATTTGCAACTCATGTTGCAAAGGAAACGCCGTAAGGCATAGAGTGTGGAAGATAGGGACATGTGAATGGGCATTGTTGAAAGCAAGGATGGATGATAAAGAGTTGCAATTGAAATTGTTAGTTATGTGTATGCTAAATATAGATATGTTATAAATAATAGTATGTAGAAGAATAGTGACATGTGAATGGACATTGTTGAATGCAAGGGTGGAAGATATTGAGTTACACTTGAAACTATTAGTTATGTGTGTT
>APFE030006357.1:41152-88007 GCA_000404065.3 Pinus taeda
CTTACCCCCAAACGGGGCCCACAGTTTGGCATTTCATCTCCTAGGGTTAGGTTTTGGAATGTTAAGGGTTTTTCATTGTTTCTCAACAATAAATAGGCCTTCGTGCCTCATTGTAACACAGTTCAGAGGCATGTAGCCACACATCTCTTCTCAGAGATAAGTTGTCATCGCCCTAGCTGGTTTATTTCCATTTCTGGTTGTAAGCATATTTCAGTATTTTCATTAATGAAATGAAGTATTATTTCCGCTTCATCTTTGTGTATATGGTTATCTCTGTGTTTTATTGTGTTCCTGTTTAAATCCGGATCAATTTGGGATCCATCTGGCTTTATGTTTTGATGGTGTGCTTCTTTCAGTAATCGTAAGTTGTTATGTGTATCATTTTCCTTCTTTCATCTTCTTCAATTGAACAAATGAAGTGTTAAGGTAGAATCCATCGATGGTTATGCTATGCCTTTAAGTTTGTTTAAATTTCCATGTTTTCTTCAGTTTAAGGAGAATCCTTGAGACTTCCTTGCTCTCTTTAGCTCCTCATAAGTCTAATCTACCCACCTCACTTGCTTTAAAGCATCAAAACGATTGCCTTCCTTGCCCCAATCAGATCTCTGCAGAAACTATGCCTCATCCCTGAGCCCAAATTGCCTTTCCCATTGTTTTCAACAAAACCCTAAAAACCCAAATCAAATCAAACCCCTACACTTAATACCTAGCCTAAGATCAGTTGCAAATTTTGTCATCTCGAGCCTCATTGATTACCTTTTCGAGATTGACTGGAGAGAGCCCTCTCCTGTCCTCGTAGGGATAGCTACGAGGCTGAGCGTGGTTTGATGTGGCCTCGAGTTTTACCTTATTTCAGCCTAAGGTAGATTTGAGCGCTAACATGATGCTTCAGGAAATGGAATTGGTGTTATTATAATGCAAGATGAAAGACCCATTCCTTTTGAAGATCGTCCAGTCAAGGGAAAGTTTTTACACAAAGGTATTTATGAGAAGGAAATGTTGGCAATACTCCATGCACTAAAGAAATGGTGACCCTACCTAAAATCGGAAGACACTTCAAGGTAAAAATGGATCATGATAACCTTAAATACTTTTTAGAACAAATATTATCCTATGAAGAGCAACAAAAGTGGGTCACAAAGATGTTGGGTTATGACTTTGAAATCATCTACAAAAAAAGGGAAGAAAAATGTGGTGGCAAATGCACTCTCAAGAAATGATGAGGATGTGGAAGCATTGTTGTGCGCCATTTCTACTATCCAACCAGATTGGATAAATGAAGCAAGGGGGGAATGGAAAAATGACAAAGAAGTGTCGGCACTTATTCGAAAATTACAACAAGATTCTAGTACATCTGATACATTTAGTTAGTAAAATGATTTGTTATGGTACAAAGATCGCTTATACCTCTATAAGAATTCCCAGCTAAAACAAGAGATTCTCATGGAATTGCACACTTCTCCCTTAGTAGGGCACTCAGGATTTTTAAAAACTTACCACAGGGTTAAGAAGGAATTTTTTTGGGATGGCCTTAAATCAGATATTCAAAAGTTTGTGGTGGAATGTTTGGTTTGCCAACAAAATAAAGTTGAAACAATTAAGACACCGGGTCTATTTCTATTACAACCTTTATCCATTCCAAGCCAAGGTTGGGAGGAGGTTTCAATGGATTTTATCACAGGTTTACCCAAGTCTGAGGGAAAGAGTGTCATCATGGTGGTAGTTGACAGACTTACCAAGTATGCACACTTTTGTGCATTATCACATCTATTTAAAGCCAGTACAATTTCTACGGCATTTATGGAAACAATTCAAAAGCTACATGGAAATCCAAAGATTATTGTAAGTGACAGAGATCCCATTTTCGCTGGAAATTTTTGGACATAATTATTTTCTTGTCTTGGTACTCAGTTAGCTCATAGCTCATCTTATCATCCTCAATCTGATGGGAAAACTGAGATAGTAAACAAATGTTTGGAACGATATCTTCGTTGCTTTGCATCTGATAAACAGACACAATGGGTCAAATGGTTGCCTCTGGCTGAATGGTGGTATAACACTTCCTTCCATACAGCAACAAAAATGACCCCATTTATGGCACTTTATGGGTATCAGCCACCATCCATCACATCATATTTAAGAGAAAATTCTAAGTTTCAAGTAGTGGAACATCACATCGAACATCAACAACAAGTCCTCCAACTCTTAAATGATAACCTCGTGTTAAAATAGAATGAAACAACAGGCATATCAACATCGCAGTGAAAGAAGTTTTGATGTAGGTGATTGGGTATTCCTACAGCTACAACCATATAAGCAAATGTCCCTCAAGCAAGCTAAGAAGGATAATAAATTATCACCAAAGTATTATGGTCCATACAAGTTGTTGCAAAAGATTGGTACTATGGCATACAAATTAGAGCTTCCTGCAGCTTCTTGATTGCACTCAGTTTTCCATGTTTCATGTTTAAAGAAAGTTATCGTCGATAAGCTCCCAGTTCAAACAATATTCCCAGAACTTGACGAGGAAGGAAAAATTATATTGGAACCAAAAGAAGTCACAGAAACAAGAACTCGACATCTACGAAATCAATCAATTTCAGAGTATCATATCAAGTGGAAGAATTTATCTGCTGAAGATTCCACATGGGAGGATGAGAATCTTATACAGAAGCATCCAGAACTACTCAAGCGTTGAGTACAACACTTTTTTTGAAGGAGAGGGGCATGTTGGGTCCCTATAATACTAGTGATTACCCCATTACTATTGTAGTTGTACCCATTATTAATATTTTTGTGCCCCTATTGCCCCCATATTGTTATTACTGTGCCCCATAGAGTCCCTATATTGTTATTTTTTGGCTTTATATTATTATTGTTAGGTCGGCTGGGTTATATTCTGACTCCTTAAACTCATGTATATAGAAAGGAGGTTTTGTCATTTGTATCATCCAAGAATTATTCATTTATGTAATGTAAGGGAGGCTTCCCCCTCGAAGAGGCTGAATTCTAAGGCGTTGATCTATCTTTTCTATCTTTTCTTGAGTTGGTTTCATAACAGATACTCTTTGTTCCAAAATAACTTCAACTTCTTTCTTGACTGCTTTTGGTACTTGTTCCTCCCACTTCATGGTTTGAAATTCATCCCCTATAGCTTCCTCCTGTAACTCTGTCTCTACCTCTCTATATGGATATAAATCTACAGCAAGAAAAATGGAGGGTATTCCAATCCCTTCTATTAACTCAATCTCATATGCATTGGCTGAAAATTTTCTTACAGGTTTGCAAGGTCCTATCTTTTTCATTTTCAGTTTGTTGTAAGTTTTAGTAGGAAATCTATCTTTCCTAAAATGCACCATCACTAAGTCTACCACTTGGAATTATTTCTCCCTTGTTTCAAATCTACCCTCTGTTTGTATTTGTTGTTGCTTTCCTACAATTTACCATTGACTTCTTCCTGTAATCTCTCCATATGTTCTACAAATTCTTAAACTCTTGCACTCCTAGCTTCCTACTTTCCCAAATCTCTGAGCTCATACACACCTATTGGATGCATTCCAAAGACAATCTGAAATGGACTCATTCTAGTGCTTTGGTTTGGTGTATCATTGTAAGCAAACTCAGCTTGAGTTAGTGCCAAACCCCACTGTTTTGGATTCTGATATACTAAACTCCTTAATATATTCCCCAAGCTCATGTTCACTACTTTAGTCCATCCATCTATTTGAGGATGGTATGCTGAAGTAAAACTAAGGTTAGCTCCCAGTTTCTTCCAAAGTGTCCTCCATAAATGCCCTACAAACTTGGTATCTTGATCAAATACAATAATTACAGGTAACCAATGCAATCTTACAATCTCTAAAAAGAATAAATTAGCTATGTGTGTTGCATCACTAGTTTTTGTACATGCAATGAAATGTGCCAGTTTAGAAAATTGATCTGCTACAACATAAATGGAATCATTTCCTCTCTGTGTTTTTGGTAATCCCAGAACAAAATCCATGCTAACTACATCCCACGATCAGTCTGGTATTGGAAATGGCTGATAAAATCATGTATTTTGAGTCCTTCCTTTGGCATGCTGACATATCCTACACTTCTCAACAAACGTCTTACCATCAGTTTACATTTTTGGCCAATAATAAAAAGCATTCACCTGAGTGAAGGTTTTATCCTGTCCAAAATGACCAGATAATCCTCCACTATGTTTCTCCTTTATAATGTTTTCCCTCATGGAACATTTGAGAATACAAAACTTGTTGCTTTTAAATAATAGGCCTCCTTGAATGAGGTATTCCAACCACTGACTTCTGTTATGGCTCATTGGATTATGAATTGTTGTGTAGATATCTTTGAAATCTTCATCATCCTTGTACATTTCAATAATTTCCTCAAATCCTACAACACCCACTTTGAATTCTTGAATAACAAAACTTACTCTTCTCAATGCATCTACTGCTTTATTTGACTTACCACTCTTATGCTTTATTACAAAAATAAAATTTTGTAGAATTTCTACCCACTTGGCATGTTTCTGATTCAGCTTCGGTTGGTTATTGATTAACTCTAAAGCATGATTGTTTGAATAAAATATGAATTCTTTTGGCAGCAAATAATGTCTCCACTTTTTCAAAGCCTACACAATAGCATAATACTCCATATCATAAGAAGAATATTTCTTCTTTGCATCATTCAGTTTCTCACTAAAATATGCTATTGGTGTTTGCTCTTGACTTAGAACTGTGTCAACTGCAACTCCACTAGCATTTGTTTCTACTTGAAAGACTTTCTCAAAATTAGGCAATGCTAAAATTCGCTCCTATGTGATCTTCTTCTTCAGCAAATTAAATTTTTTGTCTGTTGCTTCCGTCCATTGACATGGTTGATTGATCTTCTTGATTGTCTCAAGGATTGGTGCACAAATTTGAATAAAACCTTTTATAAACTTTTTGTAGAAACTTGCAAGTCCATGGAAGCTTCTTACCTCAAATATGCTTCTGGGAGTAGGCCAATTTCAAATTGCTTGAACCTTCTCTAGATCCATCTTCAAGCCTTCTTTGAAAACTACAAATCGCAAGTACACAAGCTCCTCCTTCATGAAACTACACTTCTTCAAATTTATTAGTAGTTTCTCTTTCTGCAGAGTTCTTAGGACCAACTTAAGATGCTCTAAATGCTCCTCTTTACTTTTACTAAAAACCAAAATATCATCAAGGTACACAATAACAAATTTACCTACATACTCATTTAAGACTTCATTCAATAACCTCATGAATGTGATGGGTGCATTAGTGAGCCCAAAAGGCATCACTAACCACTCATACAACCCACTATTTGTCTTGAATGCAATTTTCCATTCATCACCTTCTTGGATTCTTATTCGATGGTATCCACTTTTCAAATCTATTTTAGTAAAGTATTTGGATCCAATTAAATAGTCCATTAAATCATCCATGTATGGAAAAGGAAATATGTATCTGATTGTGATCTTGTTGACTTGCACTCCTCTGACTTGTTGATTTGTTAAGAGGATAGTCCCATGACATATGTCCCCATTCTCCACATGTATAACACCGAACATCTCTTCCTCTCCCTCTTCCTCTTAGCACAAATATTCCTCTGCTAGATTCTCCCCTCTATGGTGGTCTGCTACTTGATATTCTTGCTTCATACTAATGTTTTTGTCCTCTTGACTTGGTAGCTCCTCTACCTCTTACTGAGCTTTTTCCTCTATTCCTTTGACTTTGTTTCCTCAATATCTTCTCTATAGGCTTCAAACTTGCTTGATAGGCATCTTCAATAATTTTCAAACTTAAAAAGCTAATCTCATCTTGTATATCATACCTTAAGCCATTGATATATCTAGCTATCTTTTCCACAACGTCCTCTACATGCCCTTCCCTAATACTCAATATATAAAACTCTTCTGTGTATTCTTTAACAAACATTCCTTTTTGCCTTAAATTTTGGAATTGCTTAAAAAGATTCAAATGATAGTCTTTAGGCAAAAAATTGGTTTCCATTTTACCTACCATTTTGTCCAATAGCTTGATCTTAGACTTCCCTTTCTTCGTTCTCGATGTTTGTAACTCATCCCACCAGATGGCTACATGACCCCTCAGTCTGGTAACTGCAAACTTCACCTTCTTCCTCTCATCAAACTCTTCATAGTCAAACTAATGGTCTAAGGATTTGACCCAATCCATTAGTTGTTCTGCATTCAGAATCCTGTCATACATAGGAATTTATGCCTAAGGTTTTCCTCTTACCTTTGCCAACATCTTAATGGTTTTAGTAGTTTCATTGTCTTTGTCTACTACCTCCTCTTTAGGAGATTCTTCTAAAGAACTCTCAGTTCCTTCATCAGGTGATGTTCTCTGGGAAGCCTCAATTGACTCCATTCTTGTACATAGATTCCATACCTCTTCCAGTAAAATTGCATTTTCCCCAGGTCTTCCTTCACCAATGCGTCTCCTTGGCGGCATCTTTGTTGCAAACAATCCTTTCTTATACTCTGATATAAAAAATGGTGCAGTAGAAACAATGGTGTTATATAACCCACAAGTGGATCTATAAAACACAACAATCACCCCTTTTTACACAAACAATAAGCCCTTTCTCCTATTGAAACCGAAAAGACTTTGAAAAGGCTTAAAACATTGCTTTTTCCCTTTCGGGACTGAAATACCCTTCAAAATGTTAAAACAACACTTTAACACCTTTTGCACCAATTATATGTGTAGCTCTGCGGATTTAGTTATTACCAATTGGATGGTCAGAATTCAATCACAATATCGGCGATCGAGGTTCCAATGGTCCACACTATCAACACTGTCCCTCGACGGAGGTCTGATAAAATATCGTTGATTGTTATTGGTGCTTTCAATGGTTTCCTAACACTTTACCACTCCCACTCCAAAGTGTTGATGCGATGTAAGTTCCGGATACGATAGGATCCAAAACTCTTGGGCATAAAATTTCAATTCAACTTTCTTGAATCCGCTTAGAAGTGTTTAGCGTGATTTCTTTATATAAATGGCATTCAACGATACAACAGGGTATATACACCGAGGATATGTGATTGGGTTCTACTAACCCGATAACATTCAAAGCCTCTGTCTAAAATATTTGAGGTCCAGATTCTCAATCTAAACGCGTTTTGAGCTTGATACTTAGTGTATTTTGGGTTTTTTGCTTGCAAAACTAAAACAATGGAGTGCACTCGCCAAATGATCTTTTAACACAATACCTCCATTATAAAGTATGAAAAGCACAAGGACAACATCAATAACATCTGAATTAGAGAAAAGCAAGCATTGGAAGGCCTCCAAAGACTGTTTATATCATTATGCATGCAACTCTAGTTATTCACAATAAAGAATAATAGAATCTTGGCCTTAGGCCAGATTACACAGAAAAGGACCTCTATCTCGAAAAGAATGCAATCCACTCACTCTCTTTGTGCACTTGATCTACTCATACCTTCGTTCATTACATTTTCCTTCTCTTTATCAATTGATAAACACTATAACCATATCTAACAAAAAAATCTCTATTTTTAAAAACCTTCCCACAACATGGATTTGGGCAATAATACTTCTTCACCTATTTCGATTGTAGATTTAGACTCTGCCATGCCTCACCTCTCTCTCTATGTTGCTTCATATGGCGTTTCAAATTATACATAGTGGATAACTACAGTTTGTTGTCCTCTTCGGGGCACACAAATAACTTGTGTTCATTCTTTATCATGTGACGATTTAAATGGTCCTACCTCTTGTAGCAAAAGCAACCATCTACTATGGAAACAAATGTTCTCTGCAAAATTAAAAGAAATTACAAACTTCATAAATATTAACATGGTAAGTTGTTGAGGATTCCACCAATTAATTAAATGATCACTCACACACACATGCATCACCAATTTCAATAAATTAGTGGGAAATGTTTGTTAATCCCCTTTTGATTAATGTATTTGTGGAGCCTTTTTATTTCCAAGCTTAATAAATACCAAAGTGACATATTAATTGTTGGGGATTTCAATCATATATTGCATATCAATTTCTTGTTACAATGTGTTGATAGACAAAGGGTGAATAAGTACTAGGGATACAGAGAGAGCCTGACCAGGCTTATTTCTTTGACCATAAGCTTACTATTTAGAGTCAATTACTTATTGGGCTCTATAAGTAACTAAAAGGATTGGTCGAGAGTTCGCTTGCTCACCCTTGCCCGATGCGGACAAGTAGTTCCTTCCTTCGTTTCATCCCCCACTTCTCTATTTCCTACCCTAAAAGCCTGAGCTAAATTGAGATAAAAAAGAGTATCCTATACCTTATAGAAGGTAAGGTCCCCTTTCTTTATTCCCCTAAAAGAGCTAGAACCTTCCCTTCTATTTTTCACCCCTTCAGGATGCTTAAGCAGGCTCGACTGACGACCCCCCACCAAATAAGTAAACCCTAACTGACAACGGGGCTCTCCAATCTAAGGAGATGAACTTTAGCTGCTCGGACTGATAAGGAGAGGATGCGCACAACAATATTTTCACACACATGAAACACCACATTTGCGAAATGTTTAAAAAATATTGTTTTGATCAATTGTGCAAATGAACAAAAAAAATGACAGAATGGAATAAACCAACATGTGATTGTAGGAAAAAATGTATCATAGTGATGAAGCGTGAGCAAGTAGAAGGCATAAGGAGCTTCTCAAGGGGGTCACCCCACCTGGTACTAATCCATGGACACTCTATCCCCCCTCACCACTGTGGAGTTCAAATGGGATCCTATGTTGTCACACATTCAAACCACTGGGTCTTCCAAGGTAGTCTCCTCCCTTGTACTAACCTAGGTTACAGACCTCCTGCAGAAAAGAACTTGAATACCACCATTCCAAGTAGACATTGAAATTAAACACCATAGTAGGCATATATTGAAATTAAAACCACCATTGGTGGCATACATTCAAATTTAAACCACCATTGCTGGCTCACATTGAAATTAAAACAAACGTTGCAGATACATTAAAATTGAAACCACCATTTCAGGCTCACATTGAAATTAAAACAAACATTATAGACACTCTAAAATTAAAATTACCATGCCAACCATCCATTAAAATTAATATCACTATTTCAGATGCCAATTTGTATTAAATCCACTATTAGAAAGTCCCATTTAAATTAAAACCAATGCTCCCATTTAAATTAAAACTTCCATTGCAGTCACCTATTAATATTACTAACACTGTTACAGACATTAAACCTAAAACCATTATTGCGAACACTCATTACAATTGAAACCACTATTGTTACAGAAACCCACTAAAAATATAACCACTAGTATTGAATGCATCCAACAAAATGAAAAATATTTATAACTTATTACAAACGCTAAAATTAAAACCAATATGATTAGTAATTACAGACCCATTGAAAATAAATCCACCATTGTTATTGGCACGCATCCAAATGAAAGCAACTATTTAAGGCACCCATCCAAATCAAATCTGTTATTTCAGGTACTCAACAAAATTAAAGCCACTACTACAAGGCACACAATATAAGTAAAGCCACTACCACAGACACCCATTAAAATCAAAACAACTATCCATGGTACACAAGTATGGGGTTATCATTCCAGATCCCAAAGGAAATCACCTGTAGTAGGGGTATGAACTATGATTCAAATAATGAAGTAGGACTTTCAGTTTATCTAAGGCTTGTGTTGATAAATATGAGGAGAAGAAAAAGTGCAATTGTGCTAAGAGAATCCTCTATCACAGTACATCATTCTACAAGATGTTTGTCTAAGCTAGAGTCCAAGTGCTAGCAGAGAAGTTTGAAAAAATAGAATTTTTCTAGGTCCTGTACATCTATAGTTCAAGTGCAGACATCAAGGTCAAATAGGGAGTGTTAAATTATGTGTGATCGCCTAATGCATGATGACATTGTATAAACCAAAGTGTTAACCTACACATGCAAACAAAAAGCAAGAGTGTCCTTGTAGAGGTGCATGCTATTTTATTTCACACTAGATGCAACAAGTGTTATTAAGTGCAAAAAAATGAGGATGGTCCTTGAATGTGGTTTTATTTTTCTGTTGGAATGTTAGGTTGGCATTCTCTTTTATTTCTCATTGCATGCATAGGTATCACCATGGGTAGAAAAATAACAACGATGCTTGAGTGAGGTTTTATTTTTCCATTGTGGAATGTCAAATTGGAACGTCTAACAATTTCCTTGGCACTTCGCTGGGCTTGGCCATTAGCTCATTTTTACAGGGTGAATGGGTTAAATATTATGGTCTTTGTGAGCTCTCTATGTGTTGGACTCTGCAGAACACCTAGCCATCGCTAGTAATTATAGCCAGCTTGGTTTGTGTTATGTGTGAATTATCAGTTGTCAGGAAAGGAATAAATAATGTGAGCGCCATATTTCAAAGGCATGAAGTGATTTATATAATTCTTCTAGCAAGTGGTTGAGATAACAAAATGATTCTAAATATAAGTTCATAGTGCAGACCCAAGTCCAAGACCAACAAGCAACTGAGATTTCTCTTCAATTGTCAGTACTTAAATTAAAGGACAAGGAATTTGTAGAATTCATGCATAGGCATCTAGGGAGGTATGAGGAACTGGGAGAAAGAATGAACTCCCTATACTCCTCTGTTTCCAAAATTACAGCTCATATTCAACTTCTAGCACAACCCATGCAGTCATGTTCACCTCAAGTTGAGGAGGAAACCTCTAAACATCATTATCCATTCAAGGTATCATGAAACTATGCTGCAGGATCAAACATAACATTGTCATCAGAAAATATCTGGATATGCAAGAAGTTGAATACATCATGGAGATCCAAGTTGGCCTTGACGAAGCAGCCCCTTAAGGTCCAGATTTAATGTAGCTCTATATTTTTATCATGTTCCGACATGTAGTTTATTTGGTCAAATAGTCTCTCACTCTGTACATCGATATACTTAGCATTCATATAGGATTAGGGCTTGGGAAGTGTGGCTAGAACAATTTTTGGATGAGATTTTTGGTTATTTTGGATCTTTTTACTGGTAGTTTGTAGTCAGTCTTCTTATATTATGTATTATTGCACTCATTGTTTTCCCATGTCAGTGTGCATACTCATTTTAATTTCACTGAGGTGTATTATTAGCTATTAGATGGTAAACCCCCCAATCATCTTTAATGCTAGATTCCTCACACTCTTCTATAAATAGGTCCTCACTCTCTATTTTAAGACACAATAGATTTAACAAATGCAATTATTCTCATGTTCCTTATATTAGTTTTGAGTCCCTCTTCATTTTCTATGTTATATTGTTTGTATAAGGTTAAGCCTGATATTATCTTGTTGTCTATTGTTTTATTTTACATAGTACCAAAGATGCACGGCATTAGTTTCCTCCATATTCCTCAGCCACCTTCATTTTAAGATCTGAAAATTGTTGGGTCGTTGCAGCACCATATACTAGTTTCCCCTTTTTGTGTCTTGATAGATTGCTTGGTATTGGTTGCAGTTGTTACTCATGGTCATCATTAGTTGTTGCTTGATTTTTTTTGCAGATGGTTTGCCTCTCCTTGTGATAGAACTCACAGATCACAACCTTCCTCTAAATTGTTGCACCTTGTCTTGCATATCGAGCTTCTCAGTTCCCGGAAAATTGCTCAGTAGTAGCCTTTGAGAGTTTGAACCTTTTCCATAAACGTTAAATCAATATATTAAGAAACATTTTTTCCGGTGCTAGGAAATTTCCTTTATAATACTTGGGTTCCTCTCTCGTTACATTCTTTTGAGATGTAGGGGTAGGGACTGATTTTCCATCTATCTCCTTTTTTGATGGTGTTTGCACTAGATGTGTTCTTGGGAGACATCCTCAAAATAATTTTGATAATGAAAAAAATTGGAGAGCTTTAGAAGCTCTTCAACCTATTCACATTGATATTGCATGCCCTTTTCTTATCTTGTTTTCTCAAAGAGCCCATTATTTTCTTACAATCATTGATAACTACTCTAGACACCCTTGGGTCTACATGTAATTAACAAAAGTGACATTGTTGACATTTTTATTATGGTTGAAGCCTTAATTGAAAAGTAATCTAGAAAATCTACCAAATGTTAACATACAGATAATGGTTATGAATACATCAACCAAAGATTTGAGAACTGTTGTGCCATTGAAGGTATTCAGCTGCTACATACTATGCCCTTCTATCCACAGGAAAATGGTGTTACTAAAAAAAAGAATTGTACTTTGAAGGAGAAGCCAAAATGTATGATCCATTCTACAGATCTTACACCACAATTTTTGGTTGGCGCCATCAATTGTACCAATCATTTTCATAGTTGCACACCTCACAAATATGTCCAAGTGGTGACCCCAAAGGAAGCTTGAAAAGGAAAAACCTCTGTTGACCATATCAAAGTCATTGGCTGTAATGATTGGGATCACATCCCCAAAGACAAATGCAAGGAAATGGATATACAAAATAAATCTTGCATAGTTGTTGGCTACCCAAAAGACATTAAAGGGTAAATATTACTTGACCCTAACGCACAAGTTAATCATTAAAGGGAGTGTTGGATTTGATGAGCATTCCCGTCAACTTCTTGGATCTTCATATGGTTTTTCTTCTTTCAAGTTAACTTCTCCATCTCATGATCATTCTCTTGAAGCACAATGTGTGAAATTCTTCTACCACTTCCTAATTGGGGTCAACAAAAAACTAGGTCCTTTCTACAAAGTCTCCTGAAGTATTTATGGCCAGTTCTTAACATCCAAAGGACTTTAGTGAGGTCCACATTGTTGTGGAGTGTGATACGACCATGGAAGATGAGTATATTTCCATGATGAGAAGTAGCAGATGGTATTGTAGACAAGTATAAAATTCATTTTTCCTAAGTCGGTATATCATAGATTCAAACCAAGTATGCAGTAGATGGTATTGTAGACGACTATAAGGCTTGATTGGTTTCTAGAGGTTTTTCTCAAGTCGAAGGCATTGCCATTTTGAAATCTTCACCCTTGTGGCTAAAATGAATTTTATTTGCCTTGCTCATTTTCTAGTTGCATCTCAAAGTGGGTAGTACACCAAATGGATGTTAAAGGTACCTTTCTTTATGGGGATTTACAAGAAGAGATATACATGGAGCAAACAAAGTTTTATCCAAGAATTTTCATTTGTCTGCAAAACGAAAAATTGTAGTACTCAAACAAGCACCTGGGGCTTGGTATGAGAAGATGGATTACATTCTTCTCTAAGATTTTCTCACTACCACTCTGAGCCAAATGTTTATATTTTATGGCAAGGTGATGAACTCCTACTTTCGCTCTATGTGGATGATCCCATTCTCAATCAAAGTTCACCTACCTTTATTGATCATGTGAAAGTCCACCCTTCATCAACATTTCAACACGACAGACTTAGGGATCCTTTGTTACTTTCTTTGGTTACAGATCACTCTTTCTACATCTATAATAGGTACCTCTCATCCCACGTATACCTTGGGATCTCTTAATCATATTTCACATGTAGGATTACAAATTTGCACCCATGCCATTTTTGTCAAGGGGAAAGTTGTCAGCCAAGTTGTATTAGTAGCTCGTTGGCAACCTTTTGTACGAAGCTTATAGTTGTCCCACTATCTCCTATGCAGTTGGGTTGGTTTCCCAGTTCATACAAGAACCACATCAGTTTCATTAAAAGATGAAATGATAATTCTTTGTTACATTAGAGGGACACACATGTGAAATTCAATATTCTTCCGATGGTAATGCAAATCTAGTTGGTTATATTGACTCCAATTAGGTTGGTGATCTCAATGACTGCAAGTCCACATCTAGCTCTTTCATCTTGGCTCTGACCCTTTCTTCTACAAATGCAGAGTACCAAGGTGGTGTTAATGTTTCCAAAAGATCTATTTGGATTCGGCCAATTCAACAGGAAAAACACTATAATTTGGTGTGCTAATCAGAGTTCTATCCATATTTCCAAGCAGTTAATACAATTAATGCACCAAGAATATAAAAATCCACATGCATTGCATCTGAGAATTTCTTCACGGTAGGATTATTGATTTGTAGTATTGTTGCTGACATATTTACTAAACCCTTGACCGAGATTCTGTATGTACAACTTCATATCTTTCTTGGGTTGAAGAAAGTTATGTTGGGAGGGGGTGGAGGGTAGTCTGAGTCCCCCTTGTTTTTTTACCTACTATTCTAAGAATTATGTACATGGATACCTATCATGGCCTTGTAACCGAGACCCATTTTTGAGATTTAAACTCCTTTTTATACTTTCCTGAGTTTCACTTAAGGGGGCATATGTGCGTACCAAGTTTAAGTTCACTTAGGTAAATTATTAAATTCTTTGGTTGTATACCAGCAAACCACCTTGTCAAATCATAGACGTCTCCCAGCTTGTTGTAAATAGGCGACTTCACTCTTCATTTCAAAACACAATAGATTTAATAGATGTAGTGATTCTCTTTTTCCTTCTATTGGTTTGAGTGTCCTCATTTTCTAAGTTATGTTTGCTTGTATGACGATTAAGCCTGGTTTTACTCTGTTGTCTGTAGTTTTCTTATAAAGGTTGGAGCCCCTTCTTAAAAATGCTTATTATGGACATCCACCATAATTATAACCTCTAAACAGACCCATTAAATCTACAATGCATTATAGGCATCCATTAAAAGTAGCACAACCATCACAGAGAGTCGCTAAAAGTAAAATTAAGATCACAAGTTTGGATTTTTGGGTTGATTTCATGAATATCTCGTTAGAGACAAATAATGGGAGGGAACTGATCGATTAAGTAAAAGTTCCTCTTCCTTTGGTCAAGAAATTTGTTCCTCATCCTTTTTCAGATGAGTCACTAATCATACGTTGATATCACAAATTGTCTATTAGATGGCCTTATAATCTAGATATCTGGATATAGATATAAAAATGGATATGTAGATGCCGAGAGGGAATCAGATATAAAAGAGACATCTCTTCCATAGCCAAAATGTAGGCATTTTGAAGAAGAACGGCTTTCCACTGATTAGCAGAGATAGGATTGATATTCTGGAAATAAGGATTAAAACCCTTTCAGATAAGGAGAGATTAGGAGAGGGGAAGAAGAAACTTGGCCGAATTTATGCTAGTCTCGGGTGGAGAATCAATTGAAAAGATGAGTTGAGCGAATGTTGTGAGAGTGAGAAAAATGAAAGAGGCATCTACGTAGGGCCAAGATTTGTTTCCATGAGGTTGAATGGTATCTAAGTAGGAATGAAGTGCAATGTACAGCCAGCGGATTAACATGTTATCATCCTCTATGATGTTAATCGGATATAGTGGGTTGTGTATTGGGAGTAGCCAAGCCACTATAATAGAAAACACTTAGAATAAAAGCCATCCCAACAAAATCCCACTCAATATTAAAACTATCAGCCACCACAAGTGCGTATTATAATTAATACCACTATAAAAGACATTCATTAAAATTGAAGGGTTTCACTAAAAAAATACAAGTACAATGAAAAATTTGGGAAAATTTAAGGGTTTGTGATTCCACAAACCTGGAATGTATGTGATAACTTGTGTTGTTCAACATGAGCATGTTTATAAAATGAAACCCCGCAAAATTGAAAAACACATGGAGACTACCTATGACTCTGTCCTTTGGCCTCTTAAGAAAATATTTCATCATTTTCGAGGGATTCTCTCTGCAAATATGCATATGAAACGCTATTATAAATATAATCCATTTAATTGGGGTTTCATGGGAAGATTAAAGGCATAAGAGGCCTACTCTATGGCTAGAGATTATGTGAAGCTTGAGCAAAATGTGCTTCGATCTTCTGATCCCACAAGTTTTGCAGGAATAACAATGCAAATCCTTAGGATGTTTAGAGTCATTCCCTTCTCATGTGGAAATTTATGGAGAAACATATAATAGTTCTAAACAGACTCAGTAGAATTAAATGAATGTATATAAAAATATATATAGAATAGAGCATAACTGTGAGTAAAACTGTACTCAAAAAAGGAAGAGACCCCTTTTCTTAGCTAAAGAATAATATATGTAAGCTATCAAGTATATATACATAGAATTATTTCCAATATTTATAGGAATAAAAAGTTAGAACCTATTTTAATGTTAACATTTCAAATGAAAAATGAAAACAAACAAATAGAACTAAGAGCTAAGAACAGGTTTCGTTACACAATATATAGTTAGTCTTGTTCAGAACAATATATATATATATATAATATATATATATATATATAATATATATATAATATATAAATTTATATATATTATATATATATATATATATAATAATAATTATATATATATATATATATATATATATATATATATATTTATATATATATATTATATATATAATTGAAAGATATTTGTATTTCTTCAAAAACAAAAATATTGAAATATACATAGTCTGGCATAAATGGTCTGAGAGATAAGATAAGATAAGATAATTGTATTTATGTCCAACTAATCACCACAAAGTAGGTCAAAGGGACTATTGAGTACAATGATGTCCATAAAATGTGGGAGAACCAAATGGTATCCTATAAATAATACAATGCATGAATATAAATGGTACAATGCAAGAACATAAAAGATACAATGTATGGAATGCCCTGATGAAGAGGATCAAACCAATCTCTCCTAACATATGATACTCACTGAAGACCACTGAAAAAATTCCACAAATATTGTTAGCCTAATGAAGGGTTAGTGGGAGGTACAAATTGTCCATTAACTCAATGTCTAGGGGATTTTATGCACTGTTGAGGTCTGAAGGACCTAGTTAGTCTCCCACGGATGGATCTAATATGGTTTGGCTACTAGGGACTCATGTGGTGGGGTGAGGTCCCATGGATCGTCACTGGTCTAGAGTTTGGATATGAGGCGGTATCAATTTTTATCTTTGTGCCCATGTCTGAAGGTAGTACCCTAAAAATTTTTGTGATCCTCTGTGTGGGGTCTGGTCTAATGGGAGGCTGAAGAATTTCCACTCGAAACCTAAGATCCCCCTACATATATAAGGCCAAACATATTTGATCGGGATACCTGAAAAAGTCTATGAGGGTATGAGAGTCTCTAAACAAGAAATGGAGCCTTCCTCTGATCTCGTTGTAGATAGGGAATCCAAAAATGAAGTGCACCTCGGTGTCTATTTCCTGTAAATGACATACCTGATATATTCTATCTGGCCTATCAATCTGGTGGTCTGTCTCTACCCGAAGTCTATGAGAACCTACTCTGAACTGGACTAGACGAATGTGAAGAGCATGCATCCAGTGGTGAAACATATATTGGGGTCGAATAATGAGTCCATCTCTCAACTCCCAGAAGTGCTTAGAAAGAAGGCCATCTTTAGGTTCAACCCTCCTGGAGGATTGACCCAAGTGACTTGGATGAATTGCTTGTAGATGTCCTCCCTAATGATCTTGTTCAACTCTTATCTAGTAGGTAAAAGGTGACCAGGAGTGTCTAAGGAATATTGGAAAGGAGGGAGATGATCCAACTGAATGCCCACTGAGTCTAGGAGATCTAAAACTCCTGTAAACCAACATCTAGCCTCACCTGAGGGAGTAGAATGAGCAATATTCTTGGAAGAGCAATATTCCAAGTAAGGGTAATGGCCACTACTCTTTGAGTCTACAAATCCTTGGACACAATGCAAGAATGAGAGCAAACTAAATATTGTCTCACACTGAAAGGGTTGAGCTCCCAAATCTGCAAGGATAATGTGTTGAGGTATTAACTATTTGCCTATAATAATGTGGTGGAGAATAAGAGTCTAGACTCTCTCAACTGAAGCCCAATCTGACTCAAGTAAAGACGGTCCCCAAATCTCTGAGCCATATAGAAAAACCAGATGAATCAAGTTGTCCATGAGGCTCATCTTGGATGAGACGTCCTAGAAGTGATGTCGAAAGCACTATCTCTTGAGAAGGGCTAAGGATACATATCCTTTGTTGATCTGAGGCTGAAGAGCTAGTTGCAAACTGAAGCGGGGACTTGAGAATTGCACCCCCAAGTACGTATACATGTTAGTGATATAAACCTCCTCCCCAAAGAATATGAAGGGAAGGTCTAAATTTTTCTTCACCCCGTTGAAGATCATAACCTTGGTTTTACCCAGGTTGACCATCAACTATCGAAGATCGCAAAACAGATCTAAGGAATCCAACTGCCTCTGCAATCCTTCTGGAGATGAGGAGAGGAGGACCACACCATCAGAAAAGAGTAGAAGAGATATTTGAAATAAATAGTTCCAGAATAATAATTTTGAAGTTATAATTAATGTGTATTTGCAAATGTCTGAAGCCATGAAATATGCATGTCAATGACTAAGCTAATTGATTTGATATGTTGTTCACTGAGAATATTAACAC
The DNA here is from genome assembly GCA_000404065.3 of Pinus taeda. Lineage (NCBI taxonomy): Eukaryota > Viridiplantae > Streptophyta > Pinopsida > Pinales > Pinaceae > Pinus > Pinus taeda. The sequence goes on from APFE030006357.1 coordinate 59,587, forward strand.
ATAACTCACTAAGCTAACCAAGTTGACAAACCATTGGTTTTGTCATTAAGATGACATACCTTTAATATAAACAACTAAATGTAAATGATATTAAACCAGTAAACCATCATGATATGCCTTTAACAGTAGTAACAAAGTGTGCAAGTTTTTGATTGGGAAAAACCAAACTAATATACCTATGATAATCATAATTGACCATAAATGTTTTTTGTGATCAAACCTTCAAGTTTTTCTTTGCTTCTATACAAAATTAAGTGTGTCATGCAACTCTCAAAGTAGCTTTGATACATATACAAATTAAGTTTGTATTTACTTGTTCGATTTGTGCTAAAGTGTTTCCTCTTTAAAGGTCACAAGATTGGATCTAAAGGAAGTTAAGAACTGTACACCTCCATATATTAAATAGTTAAAGCATTTAATGGAGGACATCCCTTCTCTCACAAACAAGGGGGTCTCATCTGTCAACTTGGTAGCTACCTGCATGATAACTTAATATTAAATACTATTGTTATTTTTTCTATTAATATGAATGCTTCTGATATTTAATATATTGTTAAGGAGATTACCCCTCGAGTAATTAGTGAAGTATTTAATATTGGATGAGAGAGTTGTAAGGCTAAAATTTTGGCTACAATGGGTTAAATTTTTTGTTTGTATTATGTCAATGCAAAATTAGATTTCACACCTCTCCAGGAATCAATCAAAGGCATTCAATAGATGGTTAAAGTAGTGGTTGGGAGGAGTTAATTGTGAGATACATCCAAGGGTTTCCAAACTAGAGAAACAAGGGCATGTGTTTGATTTATGGGCTAATGTTTGAAATATTTCTATGAGGAGAGGAGTTGGTGGGAGTCCTTATGGAAAGGCCCTACACCTCTTCCTTTATTTCTTAAACTAGGCTTGACAGAAGTGATTATAGATATATGATACATATAATATGAAAACCACTCACAACACAACAATAATGAACATTTGCATGAGACATAACTTAATTTATTTTCAATATATTTTTTCTTTAAAAAAGGAAATATATGCTACCATGATGCAATACAATGATTCACCCACATTGGGCACCAAACAAATGACTTGGAAAATGGATGTTATGTATGAAGACAATCATCCACTATAAACTATGATTATTAGCCACTCTGACACCGCTCATTTATGGTCACTCATTGAACAAGCTCATGAAATTTGAGATCACTAGACATGGTTAACATGCTTTGGTTAACAAAATCTAATATGGTGTGAGTGTCTTGCCTACGATGTTGGCTTTCTGACACCCTTTACAACAACATTGGTTCACAAAATGCATTTGACATTGCTTCGTACTTTTGCCTTTGTATATGAGAAAGATAATAAATGTTACTCCTCCCTTATCCAATATAATTCTCTTGATTACAAATTGAACAATGTATCATGGCATTGCCTTTCTCTCTTCATGTGAACTTGCTCAATTAGCATCTAGATACCTTGTGAGATAAAACTCAATCTATGTATGGTATTTTTATTGTGTCAATTATTCATTTTTTATGTCTTAATATTGTGTTAATGGACTTCCAATGCAGGGTTAGTCTTGAATTAAAATTTTGACATGGAAAATTTCAATTTTGTAATTTTGGCAATCAGAGGCATAGTGTAGGGACAACATGTATCCATCTCGGTGGACAGTGGGGCAACACAAAATTTTATTGATGCGTAGTTGGTGGAGTCTAGAGGAATTCATATATTGATATATATCCTGAACCATGTGGGTGAGAGGGGATGCCCATGCTTAACCTCATTTGTCTTCTTGATAGTTGGTTCTATATGTGGAGGATATGGTTGATCGGACAAATGTTGAGTATATGAATGATGGTTCCGTATTGAAGTCAAAATCCTCCCTTAACCCTTTAGCCAAAAAGATGTCTCCTCAAGTATCTCCAATAATATCCTATGAAGAGTAATAACATTTAACTTGGAATTATGGCCCACGATGATCATCTAATAATTAATTGAAATAGCAATATACCTTAATTTAGGGATTGGGTGGATCATATGGTGGGACTATGCTAGTGGGAACCCTAAATAAATGACTTCAAACCCCCTTTATTTTCTACCTTGATGGAATTCATCTCCCAAATTTCTTGTTGGATACACAAGTCCTAGAAAACCTAGCAAGTAATATGAGAGGAAGTTGACAAGGCCATTAGGTTGTCCTAGAACATCATAAAGTGCATCCACATGGATGAACATGGAATGGGAATTATGGTCATAAAGTAGACTAGAGTCTTAGAAAATAGGGTGCATCAAAATATTTTTGGAGTTTCCCAAAGGGAAATATACAATTCGTGTCTCCTGTAAAATACAATATACATTTATTGTGGTGATAGTATCCATAAGATTCTTAGAACTAGTGGTATAATGTTTGGTCATGAATGAATATGTAGCAAATAAATCTAAACATTTCGACTAAGCGGCATAATATATATCATGGGGCTGAATCAAAATTTCAAGGGACATGTCAAGGATCTCCAATAAAATGGGGTTAGCAACCAAAGGCTGCCTTCCAAATAATTTTAGGAGATTAGGCCATATTTAGAGGAAGCCAACTCAAGAAACCATAAGCAAGAAAAGGGGGAAATTATCTAACAAATATTGTTAGAGTACGCATAAAAATCCCCATCCTTGTATGAAATGGGCATATAGGATGGAGGGTAGGTTGGCATGGTCAGAAAATGATAGAAGGGTTTCATCTAATAAAGGGATATGGGGTGGACGTTATGCCTAAATTCAGGGAGACTTTTATCTTTTTTGACATGGATGGAGGTGGATGTATCAGAACAGAGGAGCTTGGGTCAATAATGCATTCTTTGGGTTGAAACCCCAATTTATATTGGAAGTGGTCCAAATGTTTTATATTAAATAATCCAGTCTTGAATACAATCAACCACAAAAGAGTAGTTCTAATCTACCTGTAAACGCAACATATTAAATACACCATTACAAATTTATTTTCTTAAGGAGAATCAAAGAAATAGATGAGTCTAGTCATCCATCAGCTCCATACAGAGTAAACAACAACCAAGCCCACTCTATCCTTTATGACACAATTTCCCATGCCAAGATGAAGCCAGAAATATACATTTACTAATATTCTTAGGTAGAGCGAAAATATGAAGCCAATATACAGAGATTCTTTGAAGGACTGCTCAAAATAGAGTCAACTTGCCTCCTATGGAGAGCCACGTGTGTGCCCATGATAAAAGTTTACAATGGATTTTATCTATAACTCAGCTCCAATTATTAATTACATAACAATTAGGTTGGATCATAAATATAAGAAATTTAAAATATGCATCCAATGTAGTGGAGGTAACACCAAAAATATGATAAATCTCCAGTACCAATGCATCATCTGGGTAAGAAGAAATCATATGAGATTTATTATTATTCATAAGGAGTCCAAAGACCAATCAAAAGAGGTCAATCTACCAAATAGTAACATGTCATCAACAAATATCAAAGGAGTAACTGTGACCTGTCTGCCTACACACCTGTTGCCAAAATTACATTTAATCCATCTAACTCCACAGCTACAACAAAAATTACTGCCCTTGTGAATTTTGTGACTAGTTCTTCCAAAATATAATCTTTTATCCTGAACGTCTTCTTCTCACAAAAGTTGTCATAGATTCTTTGAAGTAGGCATATTGTCTACTAACAAATATTCTATAATTTTCCTCCACCATCCTTGTAGAAATTATGGTGTAGAGTTGCAAATACTTATGAAGTTTTAATCAAAATCACAAGACACAAACCTACTCTACTGCTCTCTAGAAGTTAATTCACAATTTAGAACAAAATTTTCATACATGTAAGAAGAAATAACACAAATGCACACATAATTTCTCCTAGGGAAAGAAATATGCTAAAAAACCCAATCTCCCCTTACATTAGTATGATGAATAGAAATGTTTTGCAATTTATTTGCTCAACTGAGCACAACCTGCAAGTGAATAACCTGTCTCTCTGCTCACTGAGAAGCTCTAACCCAAACTCTGTAAATTTCTACCTCTATTTGATCCCATATTTCCTTGCGTAATTTCTTAATAAATTAGGCCCTTATTATTTAGGAATTTTTACAAAATGGATTCCGAAATTCCCAAGGTTGAACATCTAACTTCATCCAACACCTGTACACTCAAGCAAAATCTACAATTGATGTTACACTACCTTGGAATCTCCACCATAGTTGGGGAACTAGAATTCTCCATGCACTAGCTATTTTGGGTTGATTGATTAGTTAACTGGATGATCACTGAGTTTGACTAAAGTACCACTACACAATTGGCCTTCCACTAGTATGGACTCTGAAATGTTCCATGATAGTTGCATGTTCTTGGGGCTTGGTTTTCAAGGCAAAGTCCAATGTTCACTCTAAACTAACTATTATCATCAATAACCACTTAGTGAATGCTAGTAGCCAACCAGTAAACCAACCACACTAGAATTTGAAACAGAATAGGTCAAAATGAAAATAGGTCAATAAGAACTTGAATTTGGTTACTCATGCCTGCTAGGGAGATATTTCTATTAAAGGAAATCATAACACAAGAAACAATACATCAAAGTATAAGTGATCTGAATGATGATGTTACCAAAGATGTAAGTGAAGGACTAGGAAATTTATGGTGATCATGGGAATGATAGATCTCGAACACAACATCATGATGTTGTTGGAGAGGGACACATCATTGTGGAGGGATGGATTTATTTTCTAAAAGGGTCTCAACTCAATCTACCCAGTTGGATGGGTTGTTTATCTCAAATACAATGAGCTTGGTTAAATTCAACTTATCAAGTTCATGAGGGTAGGAGAGGGAGGCGAAATAGAGATGGGAAGCTTAACAATCCTCCACAAGGAAAATATATGCCTACGTGTAATGGTAAAGGTAATGCTAGGGGGGTAATTTGGTTCAAGGCAAGGGTGAATTGTGCTTCCCTTAATTTGCATCATGAGATTGTGTTTAAGATTCGTCATTCTTAAGCTCTGAGAAGACTAGAGTGTAAGCACAAGAGAGAATCTAAACATATTGTGGGTTGTGAAGAGGGCTAAGAAGGCCCTTTTTGGTTCTTCCTCTTTTAGAATGGATACACAAGATTTAAGAGTGTTTATAAGGTAGCAATAAAGATGAGATGGATTGTCAATCATATGTTGGCAAGGGCATTGTTGGACTGTCATAGTGAAAAAAATGATCTAATGGATAAAATGTCTGTTGACAAAGAAAATTTCAATGTTGAGGAGAAACTTGGGAGGGGTAGCTGATGATTCCCTAAAATAGGTCAAGTGATTGCAATGGATTAAAGAACAAATTCTGCTACAAAGTCTCACAAGGATATAATTATGTAATAAATTCACCTGAAAAATTGGAAGTTAAAGTCTAGGACTCATTACAAAGAAGCGGTTCAAACAATCACCACTAAGTTTTGAATAGGATATAAAATTTGAATTTCTCAAAATTGAATGAAGTTGGAAACACTCTGAAACAATCTGAAACAATTAATTCTAATATTAAAAATTTATGTAAAAGTTGACATTATCCTTTTCTTTCCTTTCTAAAAAGGAAATATAAGAAGAATGTCAACTTTTACTTTAACTTTAAGAATCAAATATTACCATTAATTACTAGAGTTAGGTTTTGTAGGGCCCTCGGGTTAAGATATTTTTTTTCTTTTAAGTATTTTTTATTAAAAAAAATTATTATTTGGTGGTCATTATTTGTGTTGCACTACATTCTTCAAAATTGGTCAATTTACTAGAGAACTAGTGACTTTGGTGTTTTAAGGTCAGTTCAATACAAGACCAACCTTAGCTAATCTAAACCACCAAAATAGACTAGTACAACTCTAAAACGATTAGGACCAATCAATTCCACTAGTTCTAGGCTATTTCCAATAAGAGTGTGCCCTTATCATCTTCCTCTCAAATCGTTTTATTGGATCCTTTCAGGAATGGTGATTTGGAGAGTGCCATAAATTGTTGGATTGTTGTGAGCACCTAAGATTATAGGTAGTTAATCCTTGGCAAACAGAAATCTACAATGACCTAGTACAAACATCCCAAAACATATTTAGTGAGGACGTGTATGCAAGCAACTATAACAGACCTCCCAAGATACTTAGTGAGGACGTGCATGACCAAAAAGCATCAGAAAAAATTATCCACCCTAAAAACCCCTTCCCAAAACATTAAAGCGTGGTGAAAAAAAAATTGTTGGTAGGCTATTGATGATACCAACAACCATTTCCTCTCCAATTTCACAAGAAGCTCCTACTAAAGCTGCCTCATCTACTATGGTTATAGCAAGTTCTTGCAATTGTGTGAGCTACAAGAAATTAAAACTACCTTGGAATATCCACCAATCTTAGGGAACTTAACTTCTCTTCATGCCCCAACTATGTTGGGTTGATTGATCAGTTAACTAGATGATCATCGAGTTTGACTAAAGTCCCACTGCTTAAATAACCTTCCACTAGTTCCTCCAAAAGTTAGAACTAGTTTAACTGGCAACAACCTGAGATAATTTACCTTTATTGCTACTTTTTAGCAATCGCATATGCAGAACTTAACTCTAACTTCTCCAACTCGCATTTACTAAGTAAACTAGGTGACACAAGCCATGTCACATAAGTTAACATCATCCAAGTTGTCTTTTGATGTGGAAATTCGAACTTTTTCAATTTAATCAAATAAAAATCAAATTGAGAATTTCTTGCTACATTTTTCAACACATAGTTCATTGGAATGTATTACTTTCACTATGAACTTGGCATAGTTCACATGCTAAGTTCATAAGGTTTTGGGCTGATGTGGCTATATGTGTTGTGTATATAAATAATAGGTGTCCATATCTTTCTATTAGAAACAATACTCCCTATGAAATGTGGTATGGCCACATTCCTTTGGTGAGGCATCTCAGGGTTTTTGGTTCCTCCTGTTATGCCTTCATACCTAGCGAACATATAAAAAAACTCACTGCAAGGAGTCACAAATGTATCTTCTTTGGGTACTCATACCTCCAAAGCTTACCGTTTCCATGATGAAGTGAATAAGAGGTTTATAATATCTAGAGATGTGATCTTTCTTGAGTCTTCCAAGATTGACAATGTTGTTCAGTGGTAGCTTAATCATTTGGATATATTTGAACATGGAAATTATTTTCAAGAGTTTGATAGTGCGATTCCAAATCTCCTTCTCTTAGCTCTATACTTTCTATGAAGAGCCTTGAAGAAATCAGGTTGAAGGAAATTCCTTCCCCTACTTTGTGAGGAAACAGCTAAGAGACTACTAGCAGCAGGTAGCCAAATCTGACAAGTAGTGAGGGTACATGAAAGAGACAAGGCAAGGATTAATGCAACGGAGTAATGAAAAGGATTGTACTAACTATATACATATCATCAAACATATTTCATTCCACTTAGGATGCATTGCATCATGCCTGGTTAGTCATAAGATCATGTTGGTCACAACCTTCATAGCTTAAATAAATAATTGGTAATACTCTTCATCTTTTAAGCTATGTAATAAACAAGTGAAATGGAGTAATACACGTAGAGGAAACACATGGAATGACTTTTAGTTCTTGCAACCATGCATGTCATTGAAGAAAGAATGATACAACAATGATAAGCAAACTTTTAAGCTACAGTAAGAGGTGTATTTCAATAGGTGTGCTTTGTTTTTCATACCTAGCGTCCAAATGGTTATGCCTCAGATGGAGTCTTCATGTGGCCCCGATATTCTATTATACTTTGGGTTACTTTGTCTACTTGTTTTTCTCCTCAGCTCCTTGAGAGTCATCTATCATATCATCTTTCTTTGTGGCCCGTGAGGGACATAATTGTGTTGTTTCAGTAGGTAGTTACTATTGTGAGATGAGGCCCTGGGAGGACACATTTACACAGTTTTAAGATGCAAGGAACCACTATGGGATGAGGCTCTGGGAGGACACACCTACGCAATTTCAAGATGCAAGGCAGACTAGGTAGTCAAGGGATAAAACTGCGTAGTTTCTGGAGACAGTGGGTTCTGGCTAAGGGAAGGACACTGGAGGAAACCACTATGCAATTTTTAATGGTAAGGGACGTTGCGATTTCTACGCATTGCACAATTCCAACCAGTAAGGGAAAATCTTGAGCGTTACATATGGGAAGTGTGTAGTTCAGGAAAGTTGGATGAGGCTAGGTTGCTAAGGAAGCTCTGAAATTTAGCTAAGTGTGGGATCAGTGGAACTGATGTGAATAGTGATAAAAATTGATTATGCTCACACACTTGAAAACTTAGTGATACAACATAGACCATCCAAAATATATAACACATACTTCGCTTAATGCAACAACCATTGTGGTAGCTTACAACAAGTGTGGTTCTCATATAGACTTTGAGAAGATAAAGGCGACACTTGTGTAAGAGTGTGTGAAATGAGTGTGAAATATGTCTATGTCGTGAGGACAACCCATTCTCATAACTATTTCCCCTTGAAGCAAAACAAACTTCCCTTTGCATGAAAAGCGATTACCCCCATGCCCAAAGATAACACATTCTATGTAATGATAAAAGCATGAACGACTCTTAAGATCAAAAAGGGGAGCTTGAGATCATCAACTTACCAATAAGTGAGTAAGGAATGATCAATAACAATGTCCATAGTAGGCTCTAAAATTTAAGTGCAGGCCAAAATTTTGGAGGGTGTTGCAGCCTCTACAATAGAGCCTTCACCTTATTGCTAGCTTATTTTTTAACTAGTGTCTTGAATTCTACAAACTTAGAGAATGTGTCATCTTTATTACATGTGAAGAATATCCAACACTTTTGTGAAAAGTCATCAATAAAAATGACAAAATATTTGCGTCTGATAGTGTAGGTCGTTGACAAAAGGTCCATAAACATCATAGTGGATCCTTTCTAGGACTGCATGTGCTTTGTTCTCCCATTCATGGAATGTGGATTGTATGTACTTCTGCAGCATACATCCTTTGCATATATCCTACTGCTTAAGTGCTCCTTTACGGCTAGTGGTTATTTTTTGTATAATATTTGAGGTACCATGATGCAAATGATCAAGTATTTTGTGCCAAATTTCATCGACATCGAGACCTTCACGTTCTCTGCCTAAGTGCTTAATGTAGTACAGTGTTCCACATCTAGCTTATACACATTCTTCACACGAACCTTGATCTGTTTCACCTGCCCCATGGCTATGTGTCATAGGAATGTTTTTCCTTTCTTGAATATCACTCTACAACCATGGTAAACCAACCACTTGGTGAATGCTAGTAGATGGACCCCTAGTCCTTTACCCTTACCTTTTTCTACTATCGCCTCATATTGAAAATTTGAAGACAAAATATTTATTTTCTCTTAAAAAATTGTCTTAAAATCCCCCTCCATGTAGCAATGTCGAATGCAACGATAGACAAGTTGTCTCTAATCATATCAGCATATATGAAAGGGACAAAAGCGGAATTGATGTCCGAGAAATCTTGTTAATAAAACTTGTTGCGCTCTTCTTAGTGGACTACCCCCACAAATCAAATAGCCCAACAAATCATTGTCTTTATATAAGATAATGTGAATGGTAAGTAAAATAACAACCTCGGTATAGGCGCAAGAAAATACTTGCTTATAAGTTGGCAAACTTAGGGTGCACTTTGAGAGTCAATTTTGTAGTTGTTAGATAATATTGTCTTAAATTTATATGTTTGTGTCTTAATTATTGATTGTATTAAATAGGTTTGATCTAAAGTGGTTATTGTCTTAAATATAAAGTTTTTTCTTGAAATATTTTGTCTCTAATTACTTTTGTCTTAAAGATTATAAGGCAATTCAATTGATATTAAATTTTAATGTAAAATAGCTAAAATAAAAAGTGATTTTTTAAGACAAAATATTTATTTTGTCTTAAAAGTGCCCTTGGTGTAGTAGTGACTCAACATAAAACTAAATATTATAAGCATTAATATTAAACCCTAATTGTGTAATGGTGAAATGTGACATTGGATAAATTACAATGTAATGTAACATTGCAACAATGATTGGCACATTGTGATAAAGTTTGATCATGGTGAACAATTTAAGTAATGACTATAAGGTTGACTTTGTTTTACTATGTTTGATTGAATTTAATGTGTGTTCACTCTCAAACATATTCAGCAAACATAATCAAACATAGTTAGCCACATTAGTAAATGTTGTTGGCTATTTTTGTAATGTCACAATGTGATGTTGGATAAATTTCAATGTGATGTAATATTGTAAAAGTGATAGTCACATTGTGATAATGCTTGTCATAATGTGACATTTGATATGTTTTTGTACCATTATATTATAAACCCCAATGTTATAAACAAATCTTATAAACCTAAATCTTATAAACGAAAAATTATAAACGCCAATGTTATAAACCTCAACCTTTAAACCAAATATTATAAACGCCAATATAAACCAAATATTATAAACCCAATATTATAAACTCAATATAAAACTAAATATTATAAACCCTAATTTTCCAATGTTGAAATGTGATATTGGATAAATTGCAATGTAACGTAATGTTGCAACAATGATTGTCACATTGCGACAAAGTTTGATCATGGTGAGCAATTTAAAAAATTACTATAAAGGTTGACTTTATTTGACTTTGACTAATGTGGTTGACTATGTTTCACTATTAACATTGATAAATAATAATAATAATAGACATCTATGTTTGACTCAAGTTGAACAGTGTTAACTATCAAACTTAGTTAAGAAATATAGTCGAACATAGTCATACACATTAGTAAATGTGGTTGGCTAATTTTTTAATTTCAGTGTGACATTGGACAGATTGTAATCTAATTTAATATTGCAATAATGATTGTCATGTTACAACAATGTTTGTCAAAATAGGATGTTGATACATTGTTGTACCAATTCAACATGTTTGATTATGAATATTAATTGATATGATAATATTAATAAGAGAGTATATTTCATTGAAGTTGAATATTATCATAAACTATTTATACATTTTCTATAAAGGTTGACTTTCCTTGACTATGTTTGACTAATGTGGTTGACTTTGTTATAAACTAAATGTTATAATCAAATATTATAAACCCCAATGGTAAAACCCAAATATTATAAACTCAATATTAAACCAAATATTAATAACCCCAACATAAAGAAAATATTGTATACCTAAAATTATAAACTGAACATTAAACCGAATATTATAAACTCTAATATTAAATTCTAATTTTCTAATGTTGAAATGTGGCATTGGATAAATGTATATTTTGCAAATGGTTGATCACATTCAATCATAGAGACCTTTTTTTACTGTGTTTAACCATTCTAACCTTGGGTTACCATAGTTGGCTCTTAGGAATGGGTATAGCAAGGGGTTTTCTAGGTTGAGAGGGATATTAATGCTTGACCAAGGTTGATTATAGTCAACCAAGATTGATCATGGTTTACCATGGCTAACTAAGGTTGTATATATTTTAGCATCAATGATAATGAGTGAAATGATTGACCATGTTTGATCATAGTTGACCATGGTTGACCAATCAAACAATGTTTATGTAAGACAATCATAATTTATCATCATTGGCCACAGTTGACGATGGTTGACCTTGATTGAAAATGGTTTCTCATTATTAACCATTCTCAACCATCCCTTGACCATAGAGATCTTGATAGACCATTATGGGATGAAATATGTTTGACTATGCCGATTTGATTTGAATTTTTTCTATGTTGACTAATGTGTGAGTATATGACATTATAATATATATATATATATATATATATATATATAAATAATATATATATATATTATATATATATATATAGATAGATATAGATAAACCTAATATTATACATATAATATTTCAATCACCAATGTTATAAATAAAAAAATTATAACCCTAGTTTTATAAAGAAAATATTATAAATCCTATTATTAAAACCTAATTTTGTAATGTCAAAATGCAACCTTGAATAAATCTTGATTTTGATAATGGTTGATCATGTTCAATCATAAAGACCTTGTATGACTATGTTCAACCATTCTAAACTTAATTGACCATAGTTGCTCCATAAAAATGAGTAAGAAAAGAGGATTTTTAGATTGAGAAGGATACTAATGTTTAACTAAAATTGATTATAGTTCAAACATATATTATTTTTATATAACTTCTTTTTACTATAATACATTTCTTTCCAAATTAAATGATTTTGGGAAAGCATCGAAAGATGCCCATAATATTTCATTACGTGGAAAAGTGAAGTAAATAGTTCTAACAAACATTTGTTCTAATTCGTAAACTAAAGTATAATATCATTATTATTATTAATAAAGATAATTATATATAATATTATATTATAGCATTAATGTATATTTATTAAAATGTATTATTAATATATTAATAACTATATATGCTTAATATATCATAATTATTATTAATCATATATATAGATATTTCAATTTATAAGACGTATACTTAATGAAAAAAAGGGTTAAATACTCAATATCTGAACATGTATTCAAATTTGTTTGAGACCCTATATTTTACTTTTCAAACATTTGTAAGTGCGTGCTTCGAATCTAGGGTTCTTATTGCATAAAATAATATTACTAAACAAACATAGTAATCATTGATTGACTTTATTTCGAAATTTAATAAATACTTCGAATTGGTAATAAACTCTATTATAAATCTTAATATTATGAAAAACACATTATTTTTATAAAACTTCATTTTAAAATAATATAGTTTTTTTTCCAAAATAAATGACTTTGGCAAAGCATGACATGCTCATAATATTTCATTACATATTATCGTGAAACAAATGAAGTAAATACTTTGAAAACATTTTTTCCATGGTTCATAATCTGAAATATAATATAAATTAATAAATAATTTTATAATATAGAAAAAATCATAATAACATTATAAATAATTCAAATAATATAATATATATTTATAGTAACATTATTATTATATTGATAACTTATAGATATCTAACTATATTAACCATAATTAAATATAGATTATTGATTAATCTATATATAGATATATTAGAACATACACAAATTTCCATTTTATAAGATGCATACTTAATGAAAAATGACATTGAAATATTTATATTTGAAGACCCCCTATATTTTACTTTTCAGAAGTTTGTAAGTGCTTGGACCCTAAGGTTTTGATTACATAAGTCAATACTTATATTTGAAAACACCCTATATTTTACTTTTCAAACGTTTGTAAGTGCTTGGAGCCTAAGGTTTTGATTACATAATTTAATATTATTAAATCAATATAGTAATATTGATTAATTTTATTTTCAAAGTTAATTAATATTTTAAAATTTTTAAAGTCTATGCATAAAAGTTAACTTTGGCTTCATTCAAACTATTTATTGCAGAGGATAATGGTTTTGAACCCCATAGTCAACCATTTTCATTTTAAAATAATTGTAGCTTGAATTATTGATAGTTATCCTAATACAGTAAATGCGTTGTTGAGGATAATAGTTAATAGTTTTGATGTTAATGAAAATAACGACCAATTTACAATTGGTGAATGTAATATGTGTTATTCATTTAAACATTTTCCATTTTAAAGTAATTGTAACTTGAATTATTGGTAGCTATCCTGATACACTACGTAAATGCGTTGTTGAGGATAATAGTTAATAGTTTTGAAGTTAATGAAAATAACGACCAATCTACACTTTAAAATTAATATAATGTATTTTATTTATTTTATTTCCTTGAATCATCAAATTGGAAATTTAATTGACAAATATGTTCGATTTAATATTAAAATTAGTTAGTAGAAAGGTAACAAAATTATATTTTCGTAATATATTTTGTCAATATTTTTTCAAAAAAAAAAAAATATTGAAAAGAAATATAATTATAAATATTCTCATGATATCAACATACAGGAATGGAAGTCTAGCTCGATGAGCGAGTTAAGGAAAAAATTAGGGTTTGAAAAAGGGGCGGCAGAAGCAAGCTAGTGACTATGGAGGGGCAAGGAGGAGCGAGCTCCACTCCCTCCTATAGGAATGTGGTTTCAAAAAATGGAAAAGGGATGAGTAGTAATGAGATCCAAAATCCTTCAGAGAATGAGACCAAAACTACTCAAACCCAAAACACAGAAGGCAGCAAACCCCATGATAAGGAAGGGACCGACGAGGAAGTTCAGCAGGATACGAAAGCCGGTGACAGTGGTCAGAGGAAAAAGGGTAGAGCTACAACAGGACACTGCAAACCCAAGTCCAATATTAAACCACGGGTGGTCCTGAATGATCCGACTTTGCAGGAGCACAGAGATCACGTGGCAACGTATGCGGTCATGTGCATGTTTATGGGTATTTGGCCCACAGTGAAAGCACTATACACATGGACAAAAAACACTTGAAAACCAAAAGAACTAACCATTCATCTTCGGTGTAAGGGTTTTTTTTACAATGGCATTCTTGAACTTGGAGGATAAAGACAAAATTTTCTAAGGAGGACCATACTTCTATGTTGTCGTAGGTCTCTGCATGCAACCTTGGATGATGAACTTCATGCCGGAGCCAGAAATGTTCACTTTGGTCCCAGTATGGATTAGATTATATTCCCCACCTTTAGATTACTGGCTTCTAGAATCCTTAAAAGATATAGGTAATAAACTAGGACATTTTATAAAGATATCAGAGGCGAATCTATGAGGCAAATATACCTTCTTTGCCCACATATGTGTAGAAGTGGACTTATTGGGAGCACTCCAAGATGAAGTCATCCTGGAAATGTATGATGAGGAATGGGTTCAAGCGGTTGACTATGAACACATCCCTTTCAGATGCCGCAAATTTCATGAACATGGGCACCTCTTTAGAGAATGCTCACTCATCAAAAGAGAGGACAAAATGAAAGGTGCCATCGGAAGAGATCTTGAAGGATACACCAAAGTGGAAAGCAGGGGCAAAGGAGGGTGAAAAAAGCACCAGAAGAAACTTAGTGAGAACAAGATACCAAGTCACAATAGTTCTGAGATTTTATAAGGAGAGGGGGAAGAAAATAGACAGAGTAAGGATATGGAGGAAGCTCCATTAGAAAAAGAAAAAGAGGACATCATGGACATCACACGGCCAGATAATGAACTAAAGGAGAATCCATGAAGCACCATAGGACTTGGAAGGGACCAAGAGATGACCGCAAGTGAAGGAGGCATGGAGGACCAAGACCTACAAGAGATTCTGGATAGGGAGAACTTGGAACTAGAACACTTTCTAGAACAAGGAACCAACAAAGGGATAGACTCTCTACCACAAGAGGAGTTTGATAGAGTGCAACAACTATTCCTCTGAAGGTTTCAAAAAAAGGCTGCAGGAGTCAAAAGAAACCATGACAGCCAGGAAAATAAAGGGATCAGACAAATAGAGATTAGATATGGATACTCCACCAAAAACCTAGGTAAGAAAAGAGGAAGAAGGAGACAAAATGAACTCCTATCAGAATGTGGGAAACTCATGATTAATTTAGGTAAGATGAAAGATCTTACTAGTTACTCTTTCACAAAAATATCATTATGAAGATCACATCCTGGAACATTAGGGGGTTGGGTAGCAAGAGAAAACAAAGAAATCTCAGTAATTGAATAAAAGAAGAAAAACCAGACATGGTGTTTATTCAAGAAACAAAATGCTCAGTAGACAAGATCAGAGAACTACACAGCAAATGGCTCTACAATTACGAGTTCCCTGAAGTCAAAGCAATTAACACAGCAAGGGGGATTCCTACCCTCTGGAATCCACAGAATTTGAGATAATAGATGCAGAAGCTACTAGAAATCACCTTTCAATGGTAATACAACCTTTGGGAGACAAAGAGTGCTACTTGATCACAAATGTGTATGGTCCTTAAATGATAGAAGAAGAACTAAAGCTCCTCACCTCTCTGGAGGAGCTAAGAGAGAGACACCCTAGTATCTCCTGGATTATGGGATGGGACTTCAATATGATCAAATCCCTCTCTGAGAAAAAAGGGGGAAGCAAAATGTTAGGACACGACTCACTGGCTTTCTAGAACTTCTTAGACAACATGAGAATGGTGAGTATGGAAACAACAAATCGCACCTTCACTTGGAACAACAGGAGAGGGGTAACCACCCAAGTTGCCTCGATATTAGACAAATTCATAGTCTGGGAGGATCTCCTTCTTTCGGGCCACTCCATGACTTCATGGATCCTTCCTTTTGGAGGCTTGGACCACTGGTCGGTCCATTTGGAAGCTTCTTTCATTGCGACCCGAAGAAATAAACATTTCAGGTTAGAAAATGCATGGCTCACTCACACCAACTTCATTTCCAATATTAGAAATTTGTGGGTGGAATACTTGCCCATGCAGGGCACAAAAATGTTCCTCCTGCATCAGAGACTCAATGAATGGAACATAAATGAGTTCGACAACATTTTTGAAGCCAAAAGAGAGGTAGAAAGAAAATTACAAGAAGTTAATCAAATTCTCATTAAGGAAGGATTCACAAAGGAAATCAAAAGGACAAGCAGACTTTTTTGCAACAAGAATGGGACTATAGATTCCAGCAGGAAGAAATCTTCTAGAGACAGAATTCTAGAATAAAGTGGATAAAGGAAGGGGAGAGAAATACTAGATTCTTTCACAAATCCACCACGAAACACAGGGCTCATAACAAGATCACTGAACTCTTAGATTCATGAAGGAAAGAGTTAAATACTCACAAGGATATGGAATCGGTTTTGGTGCATCATTTCCAAAGCACAGCTAAGGAAAAAATTTCAGACAGATCTCAATTCATCAAAAGCTTCACAAAGAACATTCCAAAATTGGTGACCATGGAAGATAATCATAATCTCAATAGGCCAGTAACAGAAGAAGAGTTCAATGAAGTCATCAAATATATGCACAATGGGAAATATCCAGGCTCGGATGGATTCAGCGTGGGCATCTTCAAAACATGCTAGGAAATTGTCAAATTTGACATTCTAGATGTGGTGGAGGACTCAAGAAAATCTAGAACAGTTCTTAGAGTGATTAATGAATCTTCCATAGCATTAATCCCTAAACAGGAAAAAGCCATGACACCTGAAAGATTTAGACCCATAGCTTTATGCAATGTGGTGTATAAAATCATTTCGAAAGTTATTGCTAATAGACTCAAACCTTTACTTCCAACGCTTGTGTCAGAGGAGAAAACCAGATATGTGGATGGCAAACAAATTCTCAACAATATCATCCAAGCACACGAAGTCATGCACTCCCTCAAGACCAAAAATCAAGTAGTGATGATAATACAGCTAGACATAGCAAAAGCTTATGACAGGTTAAGCTAGCCTTACATAAAGGAAATTCCTAAAGATTATGGCTTTGAATACAACTGGATAAAGTGGTTTATTGCCCTGGTTACCATGGAAAGTTTCTCTATCCTTCTCAATGGCTCTCCATCAAGAACCTTTAGGCCTTCAAGGGGCCTTAGGCAGGGCGATCCTCTCTCCCCATTCCTCTTCATTCTCATAATGGAAGGTTTGGGAAGAATGATAAATTCATCCAAGGAAAAAGGAAGAATCAAGGGCCTAAAACTCACTCAGAATTGGGACACTTTAACTCATCAACAAATCGTGGATGATACTATGCTGCAGGCCACACCCACAATGAAGGAGGGCAAATCCTTTAAACAAATCTTGCATGAATTTTCCATGGCCACTGGCACGGAGGTAAGCCGCACAAAATCAAAAGTTTTCTTTTTCAATAGGTATATTTCCATCCAAAGACATCTCTCTAGAATTCTAGGATTTCAAAGTGAGAATATTCCATCTAAATATCTGGGAATGCCTCTCACTAACAAACCTCTGAAGAAAGAAGTATGGGAGTCAATTACGAATAAACGAAAGCACAAATTATACAACTAGACTAGCAGATCTTTGAATTCAGCCAGAAGATTAATTCTAACAAAGTTTTTTCTTCAAACCGTTCCAGTTTATATGTTTTCAGCCCTTCATATCCCAAAAGCAGTTTTATAGCAAATCAGGAATATTCAAAGAAACTTTCTTCAGGGTAAAGGAGAAGAGAAAAAAAATGGGCCTTTGTCACATGGGAGAAACTTTGCAAACCCAAAACCCACAATAGTTTATGTCCCCATGACCTAGACACCTTGAGTAAAGTCTTAGGAGCAAAAATTTGGTGGAGATGACTAAAGGAAACCAACAACTCATGGACCAAGCTATGGAAACAAAATTATGTAATGGATTGGTAGGAACAAGACCATATTCGGATGTCAGGGCACATTAGGGGTTCTCATATTTGGAACAAGGCTTGGGAAAACAAAGCCTTATTTCAAAATCGTAGTTTCTGGGAGATAATAAATGGGGAGCTTGCCTGGTTCTTGGAGGACAACTGGAAACAGGAACAAAATCTCAATAGGGAAGGCCTAGATATCACTAGAGATGACACCCTCAATAAAGGTCTAAAAAGGGTATGTGACTATTGGGATCAGTCATGAGAGGAAAGGAAATCGAGAATATGGAGGGTACCAAAATATAGTATAGAGGCCCCTTTGAAAGCCCAGGCTAAAGTCCTGGAAGAGATCCTGGAAAAAAGGCAAATTCTAACTTCTAACTCGAATGACCTGCTAAGGTGGGGTAGAAATAAAGAGGGCAACTTCAACCTCAAAGAAGCCAAAAGAATAATCACTGAATTTGATCATCCAAATCTTGACAAGACGTGGCGAAACCTTTGGAGCAACCCTCACTAGATGAAGATCAAAATGTCAATATGGCTAGTTCAGCATAAAAAGATTCTAACCTAGGGAAATCTTAGGATAAGAGGTTTTGTAGGTCCTTCAAAATGCCATTTATTTGGCCTGTAGGAGGAGACCATGGATCACATTATTAACCTTTGTGTGTTTACCTCCTCTATATGGAATTGGGTAGCCTCCATCTTTGACTAGACACTCAGGAAGGATGATGATATTACTACTACTCTAAAGAATTGGAAAAAAGACTTTTCAAACTGTGAGACAGTCAATGTAGCCTAGACACTGATTCCGGGTTTTTTGATATGGGATGTGTGGAAAGAACACAACAACAGGATCTTCAAGAATAAATCTAGTTTAGCTCAAGGCATCATTGCTCAGATCCTAAAACAGCTCAAAGAAATAGTTAATGTCTTTTTGAAACATCCTCCAGAAACCGCTAAGTCTAAGGGACACTCACATCCTGGAAAAGTTGGGACTTAAGTTTCACAACCCTTTTGACACCCATAAGAAAGCAAGGCAAAGATCAAATGGCAAGGCCTTTTGGCAACCTCCTGCCCATGGCTTCCTGAAACTAAACATAGATGGAGCCTCAAAAGGGAACCCAGTGGATGCGTTTTTAGGGAGAGTCATTAGAGATGCAGAAGGAAATATCAAAATCATTTTCCACAATCATTTAGGGAGGGCTACCAACAATATGGCTGAACTCATGGCCATGGAGCAAGGCCTAGAAATCCTGAGAGACTGCAATTTACATAATACTATCATAGAGGAAGACTTGGAATTAACGATTAACTTGGTCAAAAGGATAAGAACTGGCATGGCACCAGACAAATTTTCAAACCATTGGCGACTCTCGCAAGCTTTTCATCGAGTTCAATCTCATCTCAGAACCCTGAGAACTCTAAGCTTTGTTCACGTGCGCAAAGATGCCAACAGAGTGGCGGACAAGCTACCCAATGAAGGGGTGATTTGCTCAAGAGAAAACAAATGTTGTTTGTGGGAGTTTGATCAAAATGGACAACTAAGAAAGGACTGCAGCACTCTAGCGCGTGAAGATAGGGATCTTTATCATCACTCCAAGGGGAGGCATCTGGTAGATATCCAAGTGGATGGAAGTCAAGGGTTCTTCTAACAGGCAGCCCAGGTTTAGGATATTGCAGGGGACTAGGGCGCTTCTCTTCATAATTGGACAGTTTTGTAGTAAAATCAAATGGTTATCAGAGGGCCGATTGTACCTGAAGTGGGTTAACCTTAATGTTTCTGATGCCACAGAAGGATTTTCACATAGCGCTAGGAAGACTGCGATAGTTTTGCTGGTGGGACCGCGAAGTTTTAATACAGTTCCCATGGTTATCAGGCATTATCTATACCATAAGAAATTTTTTCGGACATGCCTCTAATTCCTCTGACTGTGTTACACATGTCTCCAAGCTGTTTTAATTACCGCCCTCATCAGACGGGTAATCCTAGTCCTTTTCTTCCGCCTGATATCCCTCTCAATTGCTGGATTTCATGTTTGCAAGTCAATGGCTATGTTATGACATGCAAGTTTCTCACCATCGAGTTGACTCAAGGGTCTTGTTTTCACTTTTGAGACCGCCCTTTGGCTTTGCTAGATTTGATGTTTTGTGGGCCCACAGTCACGTTCTTGAGCATGTGGCTCAGCTCTCAAACTTAGGGTGTTTGTCAAACAGTTGACATCTTGTATACTATGCATCCTCCTTACTGCTTATTTTGAATAGAAGGTCTATTTCTTGCTTGAGAAAAAAAAATAATTTTAAATATTCTCTTTTTATTCATTAAAATGTTAATTTATTCAATTTTATTTCTTGAAATTCTCTTTAATGAAAAATGACAACCACAATTATTAAAAATAATAACAAACATTGTTCTAATTTTTATTTTTGATTACAATATGCAATGCATAAACCAATAATAAAAATCATGGTTCTAATATTTACTTTTGATTACAATATGCAATAAAAGGTACATCTTATTAGTTTAAGATTTTATGTTACAATATGTCTAAATAATGGTACATCTCATCAATGTTTTAGATCTTATGACGTTACCATTGTAGATTACAATATGCATAAATAACTATGCATCTTATTAATGATTTAAATTTTATGTTAATATAAACATTGTTCTCATCTTTTCCATTATCTAATGGTTTCAAAAAAAAAAAATTCAATTTACAAAATTTTTTCCATCATCTATTTTACACAGTTTATGATGGACAATCCAAACTGACCAAATTTCCGACACACTGAATACTTTTTGGATGTCTGCGCTAATGTAACATGTAAGTGGAATATGTATTCATGAAGTGACTATTGTTATCACTATTTGATGGAAAATTATTATTTATTGATGTTTATATAACATATAGTTAAATATGATTGAATTGTTGTGATAGAGTATTGATCCGAATTGGATCCTTAAACACTCTTAAAGTTTCCCGAACTCTGTAAAACTCATACCAAAGTTTCAAAGTGCTATGGATGTCGAGCTTATTAGAAATAACCTCTAAACAATGACAAATTGTGGTCAGCACGGAGCAACAAGGACCATCGGTTAAAGTGTGCAGACCGTTGGCCCATGGTAACCGTGCATTGGCGCAAATTGGCAAATGGGCGGTACAATCCAAAAATAGAGGTAGTTTTTGGTACGTGATTCTGATACGGGATTCGTGTATCATAGGGCATCCCCCTCAGCAAAGGAAAGCCTCGAGTGCTCGGTCATGAGGAAAAGTAGAAAACTGTACGAAAATCGCCAATTCTGTCAGAAGGCGAGCCCCGCGCTAAAATGGGCAGGATATCGAAAAGACCTCAAGTGGCAAGCGGGTTCGACCAAGGCTTGATTTATGCCATACAATGGGTGACACACGTCTGGCAAATGAGAGAGAAAACCACTCACATTGCACGGGTAAAGAGCATGCTACTCACCCGCCTGATATGGACAGAGATCATAGGATCTAGAGGCCCCAGATTGATGGCAGAGAAGCAATCCGATGGATGACCAGATTCAATAGGGAAATAGGCTGAGGCTGATAATATTTGATATCTGGTATGACTGATGAGTTGGCAAAGGAAACAGTTTCGCAGGAAATCTCGGAGCAATAGAAATAATGATCGTTCAAACAGAACTGACACTCAGTTTGTGGGGAAAGAGGTCGCCACCTCTTTGTAAAGTGTTACAGTGATTATGATGTAGAGTAAGGGAATTCCAGCAGACAGAGGTAGGAGATCTAGAGAGCCGGGAAGTAGAAACAAACAGTTAAGAGCAAATTGGCTTTAAGCCACAAACAGACAGAGAAAGCAAGGGGAAGCAGAAAAAAGAGAGCAAAGAGAAAGAAAAGAAAATTTGCAGAGAACAGAGAAGTTGAGTTTACCTACAGAGCAAAAGCAGCATTGAGTAGACAAAGGCAGAGAGAGTTCGAGAGTCTGTGAACTCCATAGAAGGCTTGAGAGTTTCAAGCAACTCTTTTGTGCATACCTGTCAGGCATTGAGTACCAAATTGAAGTCATACCACTAAGACGAGTTGAGGTCGAGTTTCAGTAACGAGATTCTGTGTAATTTAGAGACTTGGGGGATCCAAGTGTAGTCCTATTGATCATAATTTGTTGAGTGAGACTCAATTTTAGCTCACTATTGTAAAACTCTACTTTTTAAGACACAATATAAAGGCCATCATCACTGAAGGTTGGACTAGGAGATGTAGCCTGGGAGGATTGGGTGAACTCCTTATTAAGCTTGTTGTGTTTTATGTGTTTTCTTACTATGTTCTCTTACTATTTTAGTTTCTATGTATTTCACAATATTATCGATCTGTTGCATAAAATAATGTATACACACCCCACCACATAAGTCTGTAATACCTTCATTAATTAACTGAGATCATTCACGAGTGATTTCAGATCAAGTGGCATCATAGCTCCTAGGCTATTTAAGGTTAGACAAGCTTGTGTTAGACTTTGTTGTTGAATTCTAACTAGATCAAAGCTTAAATTAGGAGAAGGAGAGTTGGTCAAAACTAACCCGGAAATCGGAAGAGTCTCTCCTAAAAAGAAAATGTCAGAAGAAAGTCCCTTGCGACCAAACCCCCAATTCATAGATAGTTTCTTGGCCATGAGGTCCATGGTAGAGGAAATGTATAGGAAATTTAAGAAAGGTAAGGATGAAGATTCATCACACTCCAAAGAAAAAGGAGAAGAAGAATCTCTCCTCCATGACCACTCAAATGGCAAAGGGAAAGAAGAAAACTTTCTCACACCTCCTAAAAGCCCTGAACATAAAAATAAGACATATTTGATTAAATTAGATGTTAAATCTGATTTACCAATATATAATGGAGAGTTGAATGCAGAGAAGCTGGATAATTGGATTTGACATATTGATGTTTATTGCAGAGTGCAAAGTATTGACTCAGACAAGAGTAAGATTCAATTGGCCAGCCTATGCCTCGAAGGCACTGCCTTGTTATGGTGGGAAGGCAGGACACAAGCTAACATGAAGAAACATGATAAGATTATTTCTGTCTGAAGTGAATTTGTTTCTGCAATCAAAAAGTAGTTCTATCCACTAGCTTACATGCAACAAGCCATGATGAGCTAGCAAACTCTTCTCCAATTGAAAGGCCAAAGTGTACAAGGTTACACCCAAGAATTTAGGAAAAGAGCTTTGATTCTAGGAATTTCATTAGAATCACCTAAGACTCTGTTAAAGTACATAGGTGGTCTACACAGCTACATGAGGCACATTATTCTCATGTTTAATCCCACTAGTATAGATGAGGTATCTGTGCAAGATATGCATCTAGAAGCTAGAGGAATGAATGGGAACCTAGAAGTTGGGGGATCATCCAAACCCACTACAACCAAGAATAAGGAGAAAATAAAACAGGAACGTAAAGAGAGGAAGGCCAATACTGCACAAAAGACAAATTCTTCATGCACTCACTGTAAAAAGGATGGGCATAATGATGAACATTGCTAGATTTTGCATCCAGAGCTGAGACCTAATAAGTTGAAGGGAAAGAAGAAGAAGACTATTGCAGCTATTCAAAATGATTTGGGGTCAGAATCAGGAGATGAAACAACCATTGTAGCCATGGGTATAAAAGGTAAAAATTCTGAAGCATCTACTAGTAATTCTGCACAATCTACTAATAATGAAGAAAATGAGAGAAAAAACATGAGCTTTTCCATATTTAAGTTATCTCCAAACATCAAAAGGTTGATACTTTGTTTGATAGTGGTTCACAAGTAAATTTAGTTTCTAAAGAAATTGTAAAGAAGTTGGGATTACTGACTACAACTCATGAGAAACCATACCCATTAGGTTGGTTAAGTGATAAACCACAACTACAAGTGACTAGACAATGTAAACTTAAGTTTTCTTTTGGGTCAACATTTGTAGATGAGGTTGAGTTAGATATAGTTCCTCTGGATATGTGGAATTGCTTTAGGAAGTCCTTACTTGTATGATAGAAAAGCTATTTTTTTATAGAGTTGAGAACAAGTATCTACTCGTTAAAGATGGAATCGAATATTTTGTAAGGGCTCATAAGCTCAAGAATAGTTATACTCTCATAAACTCAGGGATGAAACAAATTGTAGATTCATGTAAACAATTTTTACTGATGGTTGTAAAGGAAAAGAAACTTGATAAAAATGATGTATTTGAGGGTTGTGATGCTAAAAAACAAGCTGATTTAGAAAAATTTGTTTCTAAATATGACATCTTGTTTCAAGAGCCTAAAGTTCTGCCACCCAAAAGGGAAATAGTGCATGATATTAATTTGCAGCAAGATGCTCCATTGCCTAACATCGAAATGAACAGGTTGTTCGCTTTAGAGAATGCATAAATCAAGAAGCAGGTGTAGGAGTTGCTCGAGAAGGGGTTCATCAGACCTAACACATCACCATGTGGGTCTCCAATTGTCTTGGTGAGAAAGAAAGATGGCTCATGGAGAATGTGTATTGAGTACTGAGCACTGAATAAGATAATGATAAAAAATCATTATCCCCTTCCTCACATAGATGATCTATTAGGTATATTGAAAGAAGCTATTTATTTTTCCAAGTTATACTTGCATAGTTGATATCATCAAGTTAGAGTTGCAGAGCAAGATCTATGGAAGACTGCTTTCAAAACAGAGTGGTTGGTTATGCCTTTTGGCTTAACTAATGTTCCTGCTACTTTCATGAGAATAATGAATGATGTACTCAGACCTTTCCTTGATGATTTTGTTATTGTATATCTGGATGACATTCTTATATTTAGCAAAACGTGGGAAGAACATTTAAAGCATGTTAAGCAGACACTACATGTTTTGAAAAGCGAAAAAACTTTATGTTAAACTCTCAAAATGCGAATTTGTCAAAACATATTTGAATTATTTGGGTCATATAGTAGGGGGTGGTGAATTGAAGATAGATCCCTCTAAATTTGCAGTCATTGTAAACTGGCCTAAACCCAAATCTGCTACAGAAGTTAGAAGCTTCTTAGGAGTAGCACAATATTGGAGAAATTTTATTTCTAACTTTTCCTTAATGACAAATCCCTTACATGCTTTAACAAGATTGAATAAGGTGTTTCAGTGGGGAGGCAAACAGCAGAAATCCTTTGACGCCTTGAAAGAAAAGATTAGTACAACACCAGTACTAGCACTGCCTAATCTTCAAAGACCATTTGAGATCCAAACAAATGCCAGTGACTATGCCATGGAAGTAGTGTTGATACATCACGGTAAACCCATATGTTATCATTCTGAGACATTTAATTCTGCAGTAGTTAACTATCCCACATATGATAAAGAATTGTATGCATTAGCAAAGAGTGAAAAAGTGGAAACATTACTTAATGGGAAAAGAGACAGTTATACATACTGATCATCAACCACTTCAATATCTACACTCCCAAACTAAGTTGCAGCAATCAAGACACTATAGATGGATGGGTTTTCTACAACAGTTTCATTTAGTTAGCAGATATAAAAAAGGCATACACAATAAAGTTGCAAATATGTTATCTAGACCAATTATAAATGCATCCACTATACTTAAGCATAATTAAGTACTGCACGAGAGCTATATTGAACAGTATGCTCAAGATATATTTTAAAGATTTATATGCAACTTTAAGTCTAGGAAAACGAGTAGAAAAATTGGATTATCATGTTAAGGACCAACTCTTGTATCATTTGGGAAAGTTATGAATTCCAAAAACTGAAAGAGTAAGATAATTCAAGAAGCACACACTTCTCTAATATCATGTCACTTTCGTGTAAGTAAAACAGTTGCACAATTGCAAAGATTTTGTTATTGGCCGAAAATGAATGAGATAGTTTCTAGATATGTAAGAGGGTGTACCATGTGTGCTAAAAGCAAGCCCAACAATAAAAAACTAGGCTCGTACACTCCACTACCAGTTCCTTCTTATCCTTGGGAAAGTGTTTCCATGGACTTTGTTGGAGGACTGCCTAAATCTAGGAAAGGTCACAACTATTTATATGTTGTTGTGGATAGGTTCAGCAAAATGTGTATTTTGTTACCTTGTAATAAACAGATTACAATTGAAAAAACTACAAATTTGTTCTTTCAGCATGTATGGGTTCATTTTGTATTACCCACTTCCATTATATCTGATCGAGATACCAAATTTGTTGGAATTTTGGTGAAGTTTGTGGTAACTGATGAACACCAAACTGAAGAAGAGCACAGCTTTTCATCCTCAAATAGATGGCCAAAAAGAAGTGGTCAATAGGACAATGATCTAGTTTCTCAGAGTCTATTCCAACAAGAATCCCAAACTTTGGGATGAACATTTATGTTATGTGCAACATGCTTACAACCGAGCTAAAAATTCTTCTACAAAGAGATCTCCTTTTGAGACTTGTTTTGGTTTCACATCAAGGTCTCCCTTGGATTTTCTCTTTAGTAAAGACATAGCAGTTGATGGACACATTGATGTGGACAGGGCAACCAAGTTCATTAAACAAATCCAAGAGATTCACCAGGCAATACGGGAACACCTAGAAAAGATCCAAGCCAAGTACAAGGCAATGCATGCCAAGCGTCAGATGGAGCATAGTTTCCAAGTTGGTGATCAAGTCTAGCTATATATCAGTAAGGACAGAATGCAAGGTGAAGGTAAAAAGTTAAAGGAAATAAGGTATGGACCTTTCAAGGTACTTGAGAAAATTGGTGAGAATTCTTTTCGCCTTGATTTACCAACTTACATGCACATCTACTGAGTCGTTAATGCAGATAGCTTGAGACTATTTGAACCTTTGTTAATTGAAGATCTTGAAGAGTAGAGTAAATTTCCTTCTATTGATAATCTATTACTTGAATATCTCAATGAATTGCAGGAAGACACAGTTCTGGATAGGAAGGTGACGATAACATGCGGGGGAGATGTTGAGTACCTCAGGAATGGACTCAAGGGTTCAAAGCCAAGCAGTGAAAAATGGATGGATATTGAACAAGTGAGACAGCTATACCCTCACTTAATTGATGCTTGAAAACCAACTTTTGGTGGTCCAAAATATTTTTCAGTGGGAAGGCTATGATCCGAATTGAATCCTTAAACACTCTTAAAGTTTCCTAAACTTTGTTAAACTCATACCAAAGTTTCAAAGTGCCATGGATGTCGAGCTTATTATAAATAACCCCTAAACAATGGCAATTAGTGGTTAGCATAGAGCAATGAGGACCCTCAGTCAAAGCGCGCAGACCGTTGGCCCATGGTAACCGCACACTAGTGCAAATTAGTAAACGTGAGGTGAACTAAAAAACAAAGGCAGTTTTTGATAAGCGATTACCGCTAAAGTGCTAATTGTCTATCAGAGGGCGTCCCTCTTTGTGAAGGAAATCCCTGAGTGCTCAGTCACAAGGAGACGTAGAAATCCGTATGGAAATCACTGATTCTGTCAGAAGGCGGACCCCGTGCTAAAACTGATAGGATATCAAAAGGACCTCAAGTGGTAAGCGGGTTCGACAGAGTCTGGCCTGATGCCATACAATGGGTGACACACATCCAGCAAATGAGAGAGAAAACTGCTCGCATTGTGTAGGTAAAGAGCATGCTACTCACCCGCCCAATATGGACGAAGACCGTAGGATCTAGAGACCCGAGATCAATGGCAGAGAAGCAACCTAATGGATGACCAGATTTGACAGGGAAATAGGCTAAGGCATATAAGGTTTGAGATTCAACATGACCGATGAGTTGGTAGAGGAAACCGTTTCGTGGGTAATCTTGGAGCAACGAAAATAATGACCATTCAAAGAGAACTAACACTTAGTTCGTGGGGAAACAAGTGGCCACCTCTCTATGAAGCATTACAGTGATGATGATGCAGAGCAGGGGAATTCCAGAGGATATAGGTAAGTGATCCAAAGAGCGAGGAAGTAGAAACAAACTGTCAGGAAGCAGATTGGCTTTAAGCCACGAAGAGATGGAGAAAGTAGGGGGAAGCAGAAAAAGAGATCAAAGAGAAAGAAAAAGAAAATTGTAGAGAACAGAGAAGTCGAGCTAACCTACAAAGCAAAGGTAGCATCAAGTAAACAGAGACAGAGAGAGTCTGAGAG